>JAJOHK020001497.1:0-13163 GCA_022457215.2 Leucocoprinus gongylophorus | reverse complement strand
GCTCTTTTACTTAATTACTCTAATATTCTTTACAATATCTTATTTAACTTATCCTAAAAGCTATGTAAGATTTATATGGTTAATATATAGTAAACATACTGTATGACATTTTTTTTTTTTTTTTTTAAATCAACAATTTATTACATGGGGCACAATAGCAGACTGTGGTAGCTACTTTCATAACTACTTACAATAGAGGCAGACCTACATGCAGAGAAAAAAATAAAGTGAAAAGGAAAGGAAAGAAGGATAGAAAGGAGGAGAAAGTAGAACTAATTGAGACTAAAAGAAGAGGAAGATAAAACCACTTAGCATGAGATACAACTAACTATAAGGCCTACTTATGCTAGTAGAGTAAGAATTGCTAAGGAAAGCAAACATGTTTGGATTAGATTTCAAAAACATGACAAAATGGCTGAGAGAGTTCCTTCTTGGGTTCCAATAGCTGTTAAATCTGCTACAATCATGGAGAATGTGTCTTCTTGATTTGATAGGATGCATACTACATGGGCATTTAAATTCTTCCCTAGGGAAGAATCTAAGCCTGTACTCTCCAATAGGAGCATAATTAGTAATTACTCTCATTGCTCATACACATAATGAGTTCAATTAACCAAATGCTTGAAGCCAGGGCCCTCTTTTGATGTATGATGGTTCAATATTGTTTGAGTTATTGTCAAGTAAGTCAAGAAATTGTCTATTTTTTCCATCTGATGCTTGAAAGATCATTTTCCAAGTGTTTGATATGTCGTTGCATTCTGATTTCTTGCTGTAGTCCCATGATATTTTGCATAGGTATGCAGGAGTGGGGTTAAAGACTTTTGTTTCTAAGTCGACAGCCTTGTGAAGATGCCAATCAAGATGACTAGGACATTCCCAAAACCTGATTGAGTTATTTAGGTCCTTAGAGAAGAAATGATGTAGATCTCCTAAGATAGCCATGGACTGGATTTGAAATGAATGGAAAGAAAGGTTGAAAATTCTCTTAACAGCATGGATTGAATTAGTGATGACAACAATCTTGGAGACATTATTATTAGATATGGCTTGGTTGATGTCACATCTAATAGCAAATAGTTCAGCTTCAGTACTGGTGATAAATGTAGTATGATGAAGGATCTTGATAAGTGGTTGATTGGAAATGTATGTATATGAGATGGAAGTAGCAATATCATTTTTGATACTAGTATCTGATGTGACAATAGCTATGGATTGCAAAGAAGAGGCTTCAATAACTATAGAGTCAAGTTGATGAATGTGGAATTTATCATTTTTTCCTTTTACACATAAATTCAAAGAAAATCTATCAGAGAAAATGTCAATGATTCAAGAACCAGGGAAAAGTTTTTGATGAGTGGGCAAGAATACAGGGAAAAGTTTGTGGGATCTGTTATTGGTATCAACTAGATGACCTTTGATGTTTTTCCTTTGATAGTCAGTGAAATTGCATAAGGAGGAAGGATATTGATTTTGTGGAGATTCGAATGAAGAGTTCATAAGTGTCTAGATAATATAATTCAAAGGAATAGACACAGCTTGTAGTTATACTCTGCCTCCTAGTTTCTGAAGATGAAATTTGATGGGAATGAGATCTATAATAGCCTCAATTCCATCCGAAGGAGATATCTTGAATGCTCTAAGTATCCAGATGGCTGCTCTTCTTTGCATTTTACCAAGGGCCTTAAGCAGGTATGATAGCGGGGCATAATGGTAGAATCATAGTTGGAAGCCATATAAGGCTATCGGAAGAATACAACATGTGGAGAAGTGATACTGCGAAATGAGTTTCCTAGCAATTTCATACATTTGACTGACAATAATGCCCTGTTGGAGTAAAAGTCAATATGTAGATGGAAGGTCAATTTCCTATTGAAAATAAACTCTAGATATTTCCAAGAGTTCTTTGGTGAAAGTATAGGTCTGCCTAAGGGCAATAGGTCAAGAGGGAGAGGGTTGATCAGACCATGTGACCTAGAAAAGTGAAACACTTCAATCTTTGAATGTTCTACAATGAGACTGAATTTGTCTAGCAAATTGGTTATAACATTATACCTACAGAAAAGGTGAGAGTTAGAGATATCAAAAAACTTGTTCTGAGAAATAAAAAGTCCATTGTCTACAAAAGAGATGATTGAAATAGGAATTTTCAAGTTTTTTAGATGTTTTTCTAAAATATATAATAAGGGAGAAAGATATAAAGTGGATAAAATAGGAGAGAGGATGGAATCCTGGCCTACTCCTACATTTATGTTAAAAATTAATGATGGAAAACTGTTCTACTAGTAACTGGTCTTTCTATCAATCAGGTAGTTGCTGAAGAATTTGATGACACGTCTGTCAAGTTCCACTTTAAGAATGATTGATGTAAGAAGTTGATGATTTAATGAGGAGAAAAATTATGCAATATCAAAAGTGAGAGTGCTAGTCGAGTAGTTTCTTGTCCATCCTAATCAAATAATATATGTAAGGGTGACTCCCGCATCAATGGTCGATTTAAACTTCAGTCCCCCTAATTGACTTGGGTGGATAAAGTTGTTGTTGACAACGTGATATTGTAACCTCTCTCCTATGACCTTTTCAATTAGTTTTCCCAGAGTATTGAGCAGAACAATAGGTCTGAAAGACTTAGGAGAGTCATACAATGGTTTGTTAGGTTTAGGAATGATAACCATAGATGATATCTTGAAATGATTTGGCTAATATTCCAAGTCGATGCAAGCGTTAGTGACCTTGATAACATTGGTAACACAATCATCATCTTTCATAATGGATTTGAAGTGTTTCCATGATAGTTTATCCAGCCCAGGAGTCAACAAGCTGTTACAACTCCCTAAAGTGATCTTAAATTCCTTCTTTGAGAATGGAACCCAGATAGAGGTTTGCTTATTTTTGATTTTATCTAGGATACTGATATCAACTTGGTAATAAAGTGCAGTGTTGAAGGAAGAATAGAGAGCATTTCACAAGCTATTGAGAGAGAAGCATGGCTGATTGTCATACTTGATGGCTTTAACAGCTGGTAACTTACACTTGTTAACCCAATTCATGAGTTCCCAAGGTCCATGACTCTTGTTGGTGACCTTCTGGATTTTAGTATCAAAAAAAACTCTTTTGGTGGTTTGACAATTTTCTTGAATGATTTCCAATCATCAAGGTATCTTTATTCTCTGTATATGTTAAGGGATTGTCTACAATCCTTGTTCCACCATATCTTGGAGTGCTTTGTAATCCTGACTCTTCTAACATTGGTATTCCAAGCCTGTTTGATACTAGCTACTAACAGATCAATGACTTGTTCAAGAGATTCTTGATCTTGAAGGATTATATTGTTGAGCAATTTGAAGATGTAGGTGATCTCTTTGATGAACATTTCTTTTTCTTCACTATCCTTCAATAAAGAAAATTTGGAAGTTATAACATGTTCTTTCTCGATGGTGATGGTGATTGTGAGAGGGACATGGTTGGAGGTAAGTCTCTAAGATGGATAGATTGAATGACAATTAAGTTTGCTTGATCTGCTATGAAAGAACATAAGATCGATCACCGAGTCCAATTCTCCAGGTGTGTTAGAATACCTAGTGGGGATAGGATCAGTAGGAGTTGAAAGGTCTAAGTTAAACAAATCTGCTAGAATAAATAGATCATCACTAATGGAGGAATGGTAAGGAAACAATGGGTTCCATAGACTATCTCTAATGTTGAAATCACCTATCATAAGGATTAAGTTGTTGATATTCATCTCAGTATCTTTGAGATACTTTAAGGCAGATTGAAACATGTCAGAGTAAATGTTCATGATGAAAAAACAAGTATCGTTAGAGAAAAAGGAAATTAAAATAATGTCTCTGTGATTAATAATATCTCTACAAAGGGAAAACTGGAGAGAAGAAAGATGAATATTTATGTAGGCCAGAACTCTCAGGTAGTCTGACTGAGAGATAGAAGGTCTAGTGAAAGAAAACCAGTTAGGGTAGTGAGAAGACCTCACTAGGACTTCTCCTTCACTAAATGCTAAACTTGGAATCAATTGAATAATGGACTAGGGCAGTTCTTGAATGAGGATGATATCAAAGTGATTATACATCTCGAGAATGGAGTTGACAATTAAAGCATTCTTGCAAATGTTCTGGGAGAAAATATTGAGTTTGTTCACAATCATTGTTTATTATTCTTGTTCCTAATTGAATGAATTGACTTGACCCTGTTTTCACAGATCTCTGAATACTTCTTTTGATGCTATTCCCTGTTGAAATGGTTCTTCCAGAATGGACATGATATCAAGTCTGCCTGATGTTCTTCTTAACAATTGGTGTATTTAAAAGTGTGTGGACACAGTTCACCTTTCTTGGTTTTGAGGCATAGAGGATTGATCTTGTCATTGGCTTTGCAGCACCAACTGAATTCATGATAGTTCTCCAACTTATGAGGTCCATTGCACTTTACGCATTTTGATCCCTTAATCCTACAAGAGAAAGTTAAATGACCCCATTTCTAACAGTTTTTACACTGAGGGATACCCGGGTTTGCATTAGCCATTCTAACTGTCGTAATAGATCTTTCAACATTGAAACATTGATTTATAAGGCCTTTATCCTTAGCATCGCTCTGAGCATTCCATATATCAATCCATACAATCGTTATATCTGATTTGGGAGACACTTTGATCACCCAAGGTTTGGATGCAAGAATAATATTATCAAAGATTTGATTCTGCTTGATAATATCTTTGACGTCACTTAATGAGAGGCATTCTTGAGAATTGCAGCTTCCATGAGGATAGTATGGGATACCTATGATTTTAAGATAGGACTTTGATTGTGGCAGTTGAGGAGTTTCAACCTGGGTAGAGTTAATGTTTTCCAAATTTTTTATGTACTTTGTGATGATTAGAAGGTCAGAGTTAAGCAAAACCTTGTTAGTAACAACTGTTATTCCAAGTGGATCAGATCAAATGAAGTCTACCAAGACTTCAGACTTAGTATTTCTCAGATTCCTATTGAAGTTAGTCATGTGAATCAAAGAGTTCTTCATAAATTTGTCAATGTTATCCTTTACCATTGGGATTATTACCTGTTTCCTAGAGGGACCTTTAGTCATCATTTGAATATACAGCTTAGTCTTGGAAAGTTCTTTAACGATGCTGTTAATTTGGTTGATTTCTTTTATGCCAACAAAAGGAAATGTTTCTTTGATTTTGATTACTTCAGCCATGTTAGCATTCTGTTTGGAGGCCTAAGCATATGACTTGGGATTGTTAGATGCCAGTTTGTCCAATTTGTTGCCCTTGAAAAACTTGGAGATTTCATAAACCTTTTTAGAAGATTTGGCCAAGATGGGAGGGGGAAGTCTTTTAATACTAGCTGGTGATAGTCCTTTAATTTCCTTATTAGTTTTCTTAGAAGTCAACTGCATTCTAGAAGTGAATTTAGATGCAATTTTTCTCCTTAATGATGTGGAGTTATCGTCTATAGACAATACATTCCAGTTAGCATCATAGATGGATGAAATAAAATTCCAGACTGCCTCTCCAATACCTTTGAGGTCTACTAAGTTGTTAGCCTTTGAAGAATCTATTTTTTTATTAGTAATGTATTTTGTCATGAATTTCAAAGAGTCTTTGATATTCTTAATGTCAGATGCAAGATGTTTGATTAAACCATGAAGAGGAACCAGATGAAAGTTACCACTCCAAATTTCAGGATCAGTGGGAGCGTCTGGATCATATGGGAGGGGTATGTTGATAAAAGCACTCTTTTTATTTTGCGCAGTAGGGCCACATTGAGAGGTAAAACATTGTTTTTCATTAATAACATGTTGAGAGGTTAGTTTAGGTACATTGAGGCTATCATCTTGAAGTCTCATATTGGTAAGGTGTTCAGCTGCCTTGCTGACACGAAGTGTCTTCTCATGTTCCTCCTCATATGACAAGGCAAGAGAGTTATTATTGTCAACATCTATACTATTATTAGCTATTTTCTCATGATAGACAATAGAAGACTTTGTAAAGGACATTAACAAGTCCCTAGATGTGTTTTTATCAATAAAGGGGGATCTGCCTCTCACCTTGTTATAGTTATCAGGAAGAGGTCCTGTAAGAAAGTCCATCTCTGTGTGGTTCATAGAAGACATAGTTGGTAATTCAAAAGTAAATGCTGGAGATGTATTTGACGTAGTAAAAGAAGATTTATTCTCTAGGTCTCTTATGGGTGCTACTATGCAAGATGGTGGTATAAGAGAAAGAAGGATGACTGTATGATATCATTGTTCTAATATCATAATTCAAGACTTATAGAGTAAAGTTAAAAAAAATCTTATATTGGAGTTAATACAAGAGAACTTGATAGAGTTTTTAATATAATATATTCACCTTATATATACTAGACTAATAGTTTGTACTATACAAATTCTAGCCTATTTTAAAGACTATGTATATTACATACTGTTAACATATGGTATAATATCATTCTTTTAAAGTCTTTGATATTCTTCTATATATTATATGATCATGTGACTGTAAATTGTGACTATAACTTGATATATAACATATTTTGTTATAATATGTAATAGTTGTAATAGTCATATGTGACATTATACTAATCTCTAACTCTAAGTTCAAAAATAAGAAAATAAATAGAAAATAAGATAAAAATAAGAAAAGAAATAAAAATAAATAAAGTCTACCATCTTCAACTCTAATACTCCTATTCTTGTAGTAATATACCAAATGTCCAAATCTTTCACAACTGTAACAGTTTCTTTCTGTTATAATCATAAGCTTAACTTGTTATAACTTAGGTTTCAGTAATAGAACAAAAAACAACTCTTGTATTGAGTAACATAAGTGAACCAGATATAGTTCTAAATACAAATGAATTTACCTTATATACTACAGACCATAGTCTGTATACATACTATAACTAACCTATTCTAAAGCCTATATACTTTCTATAAGACTAATATGCTATTATTATACTGTATAATGTTATCTATATTAAAACCTTCTATAATCTTCTTTATATCATGTGATTATATAACCTATAACTATAACATATATGACCATACTATAATAGATATCACATCTTCATTATGCATTATACTTTTTATCTAAGTTCAAGATAAATAAAACCAAGTCTATTGTTTACAATTCTAATATAGCTCAGATTGTAACCTGGACAAAGATTTGAGTAAGAGAGGAGAGAATTGTCAGAATTAAGAATAGTAGACTTTATTTTATTCTTATTTTCCTTCTTATTTCTATTTTATTTTCTATTTATTTTTTCATTTTGGACTTAGGGTTAGGAGTTAGCATGATATTACATATAACTGTTACAATATATATCAACAGTATATAATATACATAGCTTTTAGAGTAAGCTAAGGTTAATATAGTATGTGCTAGTAGTTTAGTATATATAAGATAGATGTTATAGTAAACTTGGACACTAACATTTTTCTTTTTCTTTTATTTATTTTTCTTGATTTAATTTTTCTTTTTTCTTTTATTGATAATAAAGAAACACATGACTATGGTCACATAACATATCACATAATGTGAGGTCATAAGCCTAGACTGGGTAAAAGCAGACTAGAAGAATAATGTCAAGAAGTATATTTACCTTATAGTATACATATAGTACACTTATAGATGATACATGGTGTTATGATCTTAATTCTTAGAGTTGGATATAAGAACAACTCTTGTATTAGAGAAATACAAGAAAACTCAATAGAGAGCTCTTTACAAACTAGTCTACCTTATATACTCCTACAGATGGTCCGTACTAGCTACTGTGCACTCTACCCTAAATAACTATATATAAAGCATGAGGCCAATATGTGATATCCATATTGTATAATATCATTTTGTTCTAAAACCTTCTACTTCCTTCTCTTAAGTTCCATGATCAATGTTATGACTGATCACTTCTAACCCTAACCCTAAGTGTTCTAAAAATGGAAAAATAAAAATAAACAGAAACAAAGTCCACTTCTTGCAATCTTAACATATAGACTTTAGGGTAGGGTTAAATATTGGGAATATAGACCATCTGTAAATTATATAAATAGGATAGTAATTTAGCAGAGACTCCTTGTTAAGTTTTTCTGTGATCCTCACAATGATATTTATCTTTGAGATTTATTACTTATATTTCTATTGATTTTGTGACTAGTAGTTGCTATAATAGTAAACACTTTTGTTACAAACTTTATTCAGCTTGTATCTCCACAACTAGTAGACTGATTTTCACAAACTAAGTTGTGCTGGAAAGCCCCAAATGAGGGCTATCTGCACATATGTGGGAGGTACAAAAGCAACAACAAACAACTGAGATATCAGGACATCAGTAGCTGTAAAAGCTTTGTCTGCTAATATCTCATGAATGGCTAAACGGATTCGCACGATTAAACTTGCGTTAGGAAGTGCTTATCAAACCATTTCCAACGATATATGATGCATCTCAAAGCAACAAGTATTGGTAGAGATACAAGCATATCAATGTAGTGACATAATTAGTTACCTTCTAAAATTAGCCTGACAGCTGCTATGACAGCTGACAGTTCCCATCAGGTATGAGTTTTGATCATGTGATGGCAACAGCTTGTATACGGACCATCACTCTTTTGTATATATACCTCTGTGTCTTGAGGGCTAGACCTCAGACTTAACAACGTCAATTATTCTTATTGATACTTTCCATCATCTATCATCATCACATTCTTATACTGAACCTCTGAAACACCATTAAGTTCAAGTATCACAACCAGTGAGTATCTTATTTGTGATATTATTGAATAAAAGAGAGAATTATGCTTATATTGAATATAATACTTGATGAAGTTTGAGAGCTAAGATAGTAGAGTTGACTTGACAAACTCTATAAGTAATAGTATTTAAGTCTTATAATTTAGAAGAAGAAAAATCTATAAGTTTAGTAATAAAGATTGAAGGTATTTGAGATTTAAGCTTTGGCAAAGTGACAGATTTCTTTAGAAGTTGCTAGTAATTACAATTATATAATCCAAAGTATATCATTAAAAGTTCAAATAGTTTTCTGTTTTTTCTAAAGACTATCTTTCACTTATTACTCTTTCTTGTTCTTATATTATTATACTCCTACCAAATATTAAGCTTTGTAAATATTAGATCTTTGTTATTTTGTTTACTAATTCTTAAATTAAAGGTAATGAGTATTTATTCTTAACTATTTTAAGTAATATTATATTTATATCTAATAATAAAATATTAGTATTATAATTAGAGTTTAATCTAGTTATTAATCTATATAAAGCTATTATTTTAAGTGTTTTTATATACTTATTAATTAATTGAACTATCTTTAAAAAATATTAGATTTTTTAAATATTATTCTACAGATTTTATTTTGAACTCTAATAAATAAATTACCATTCTCTAATTACAAATATAACTTATTTGTTATTTGAATATTTTTAACATTAAAAATTTTTTTTTTTGAGGATAAATTTTTATATTTAATTCAGAAATATAAATATTTCTATTACTTTTAATAAGTTTAGCTAGATAAATATTTAATTAATTATATTTTATTTGATTACTTTTAGTAAAAGTGTAAAATTCTTTTTTAAATTACTCTAATTTATTTGTATTAAACTATATATAGTATTAAATATATTACACATAATTTTTATTATATTTACTTTAGTTTTCTACTAATTCTCTATTGTAATATATCTAATATTCTAATATATATAATTATTATAAAATTGGTTAGTTATTAGTAGTAATTAAGTCATTAGAA
Organism: Leucocoprinus gongylophorus; assembly: GCA_022457215.2. Lineage (NCBI taxonomy): Eukaryota > Fungi > Basidiomycota > Agaricomycetes > Agaricales > Agaricaceae > Leucocoprinus > Leucocoprinus gongylophorus. The sequence goes on along the minus strand of JAJOHK020001497.1, from coordinate 3,384 downwards.
ATTTTTAGTATATAATGTTATTTTTAAGTAATAGTATAATCTCTTATTAATATAATTATAAAATAGATGCATTTATAAAAATATACTAAATATAATTTATTATTGCAAGTATATCTCAAATTTTATCTATTATAGAGAATAAGTATATTATTAAACTTAAACTTAATATAGAATTAAAATAAATCTGTTTTTTTTAGTTTTGAGATATATTTAATATCTCTTATTTTTTTATTATTAATAATACTTAAAAAAGTTAAAGTAATAATATAACTTAGTGCTAAAATAATTCTAAATTAGTTATAGTATATTGAATTATATAGAAAATGAAAGAATCTATAGAAGATATACTGTTAATAGCTAAATCTAATAAAATAAAATATATAGTAAATGTTTGACTACTTCACTTAATAAATTAATAGAATTAAATATAGTTCATATTGAATTAGTTATTGTATTTTTCTAGTTAATAGTTAAGTTAACAGATTTAAAAATATTTATCAAATTAAATTAATAGTGTTATAATTCTAATAATAATATTAGTATATCTATTTTACATAATATTGGTATGACTATTATTAGTACTTTATCATAAACATTTTAGTAATTAAATAATATTTTAATTTTCTTGGTGATTACCTAAATTTTAAATTTTCTTTGTATTAAAATTTTATGGTTTTCTTAAACTTATAGTAAAATCTATTCTTTGAATTTGTTCAAAATCTAAGCTAATTAAATGTTCTTTATTCTTAATTATTTTAGTTACTTTTTTAAAGTTAATAAAATCTATACTTTTAGCTGTTATATGCAAGTCTACCTGTCTAGAAACTACATTCTGCAGTGAAGTTATCTTCAAAACATATAAGCCTGCCTTTCACGGCAGCTACCTTTTTTATAACATGTCTTATAGTAGTGCTGTAGCCATCCAGGTATTCTGTCTTCCACAGCGGAGATACTTCTATTCAACTCAGTCTTCCATGATGGAGTTACTCCTATCAGTATCTCAACACTAAAACCTTTACTTGAGGTAATAGAGGTTTTACCATTAAAACCCCAAGTATTTCCTATACTTTCTGTTTGTATATAAGACTAGTAGTTACACTGTAATTTGCTAGTCTGATAATCGATGAAGATAACTCTTATTGAACTTGATCTCTGGTGTTCAATGGCAACACACCAATCAGCACTCACTTCTATCTTGGACTTTTTCCTATCATCTAAAGTTACAACTATGTGGCAGACAGACAGCATAGCATATAAGCTAAAGCCAAGACTGTTCCACAAGTTTGCTTATCTCTGAGTCTATTCTATGGACTTCCACCTCAGTGTAAACTGTGCCTGATATTAGCTCCAAAAATAGAATACTTTTCAAAAAAATAAATAATTATATTAAGAATATTTATAAAATTTCTTATAGTAAAACTTACAGATTGGATTTTAATAAAAATAAGATTTTAAAGTTAAGCTATCAAAATATTTATTTTTTATTCATCTATAACTTTTAGGCTGGTTGGAAAATAAGATTAATAAAAAAAAGTAAAAAGCTAAAACTTAAATAATTTCTTTATCTTTAATATATAAGTTTACTTTTTTTAAAATTAAAGAAACAATTTTTCAAATATTAGTATTAACTAAAAAAGTTTTAGTTCTAATACTAAAAAAAAGATTTAATACTAATAAAATTTACTATTTAAAATAGATTGAAATACTATTTAATTTAATTGCTAGTCTACTTATAAAAACAAAATTAGAAAAAGCTATTTTAAACTTATCTAATAATTCTAAATTAAGTATACTTTTTATTTTTACTATTTTTAATAAACTTTTTTTAGTTAAATGACTTTTTGTTTTAATGATTTAAAAAGCTTGCTTAAATAATGAAAAATCAGAATATTTAATAGTAATTCAAGAATATTTTACAAAATAATAAATAAGTACTTATTAAGGTCTAATTGTAATCTAAAAACAACCTTTAGCATTCATAAATTCTATAAAAAATCAAGAATTTATATTATTATTTACATTATTATTATTTAAAGTAGAATATTTTTGTATAACTTTAAAGTATATAACTAAGCTAGTATATTTTTTTTAAATTTTTAGGTGAATTTAATTTAATTTTCATTTCTCTTTTTTCTTTGGATTTATTTTCTATTTTAGAATCTAGAATTAGACTTTAGAGTAATGTCATATATTATTATCACAAACTGTCATATTATATGACTTATCAGTTATTACCACAAGTCATATAATTACATAATACAATAGAAAATGGTAGAAAATTCTAAAAAGAAATGATATTATATTATATATTATATATATATTAATCTTAAGACAAATATATAGTTATTTAGAGTTAAAGTAGTGAAGTACAAACTAGTAGTCTTAGATATATAAGATAAATAATCTTATACAGAGTTTTTTATTGAGTTTTCTTGGATTAATCCAATATAAGATTTATTTTATTGACCAACTCTAAAGTCTTTGAGTTGTAATACTATTAAAGTACACTTTAAACTTCTAATCTTGTTTATTAGTAACTAATTACTATCTACTTATTATTTTCTTACAAGTAATATTCCTGATCTAGATCTGTGATAACCTATTTTAATTTCTTCTATTTTAAGACTTGTTATCATACTTAGGTAATTATTCTAACTACTGAAATTCTTTTAAATTATATTTGATATTTTAAATTTTAAAATATCTTTAGAGTTTAATAATTTTATCTATAGTAGTATTTTTCCAAAATATATAACAGGACTCTAATTATGTAAAGAAACTGCTTTAAATAAGAATCCAATAAAAATAAATACTAAGTCTAAACTTAAACCTTGAATAACTGCTGATGTATTATAAGTTAATTCTATATCTGAATTGTTAAAGCAAGATATAAAGTTAAAAGTAGATATTATAATATAAATTGATTTAACATTAGTTAATCTTATATATATAGTAGAAGTTAGTAAAGTAGTTATTCTGCTCTTAGAACTATATATGATAGTTTTTTATTATATAGCTTGCTATTAAAATCTTTCAAAGAATTTTTGTTTCTTTCATGAGTTAATTAAAATAGTTATAAATAACTTTCATATCTACATAATTAAGATTTTCTCTATGTAGTAACTTATAATAATAAGCATATAGTAAAACTTGTTTTCATTTATATACTCTAATCTACTTTATATAAGTTCTTATTCTTTTTCTTATATCTTTAACTTTTCTGATATAATACAATTATACTTAGTTAGTAAATTAATATAAGGTATATTTTTGGTATAGAGTAGATTTTGTAACTTTAGAGAACTAGAATATTCTTAAATTGTGATATAATAGTATTATATTCTATATTTCTATTTGCTTTTGTAATCTATTATACTATTTGAG
>JAJOHK020001496.1:0-13164 GCA_022457215.2 Leucocoprinus gongylophorus | reverse complement strand
TCTAATTATTTTTAATTTCTTCCTCATTTTTATTTCTTATTTTTTCCTTTTATTTTCTATTTTGGAACTTAGGGCTAGAGACTAGGGAGACATCACAAGTCACAGTTACATTGTTATACAATCATGTGTCATAATAGAAAGTGGTAGAAGATTCTGGAAGGAATGATATCATACAGTATGTTATATATATGATCATTTGTAGGCTAATGATAGTGTAGCATAGACTACTAGTCTAGGGTATATAAGATAAACAACCTTGTACAGAGTGCTCTTGAGAGTTCTCTTATAATAACATAATCCAAGGTTCTGTTCTTATTCCAACTCTTTTGAATCATAACATTAGAACTCAATTATCCTTCTTTGAAACTGCTCAATACTGAGCTCTTTCAATCTTTTACTTTCTTATTATCCTTGACTAAAGGCAAAATAGTCTTTAGTCAAGAAGAATTGCTAGGCTCTAGACATAAAGGATATATTAGTCAAACAGGAAAAGTTTAACCATTTGTTTGTACCAAAGCCCACTGGTATATTTTAAATAAATCACCTTTTGTAGATATGCTCTTTACCTTTCTCCAGTATTAGCTCTATGCTGTTGGTTCTCTTGTAACTAGTATATGCAGGTCAATAACAGGTGTTCTTAAGATCTTACTTAGAGCAAAATGATCTTCTTAGGTCAAAATCATTTACAGTTTCCTTAAGGAAGTAGTTGGTAGCCAAAGTAGTTAGTAAAAAGTGTGAGGTAGGACAAGAAAAGGGCCCACTAACACTTACAGAGATCATTTCAAGCTTGTATAAATCAGAGAGTGAGACTAGCACTGGTATTTCTTCATTACTGCTTTATATATTGACACCTCCAATACTACCACCACTATTATTATTACTCATCAATTCACCCCTCCTTATAACAATACCACTATCATAAGTCAACACAATCTCTACCAAATCATTAGACAGCAGCAAGAGCAGTTAATAGGAATACAGGTACAAATTCAGGCCTTGCTAGCAGTATTGTAGCAACCACTCACTGGAACAACACTTATAGTTTGCTTACTTCAGCAAAGCTCTCAGTAGGCTATCTAATAGTAGGGATTACAAGAGAACTCGACAAGGAGCCCTTGTTGCATTGCTCCTCTATTTATATAAATATATCATGGTCCATACTACAACAATAATTACCTGCCCTTATGTCTATGCATCGTCCTCATGTCCTATTACTTATCCACATGTGTTTTCCTTAAGACCACCATGCTTCCTACATGTGCTCTGATGTCATACTCTTAATCTCCACTGTACATGTGTACACTATGAGGAACTCATGTCCTTTGACGTCATTCCTAACCCTACCTCTTATCTAGACTTCTCTCAATTCTTCTAGACCCTAAGTCCTTCCAGACCGTTCTAGCCTCTGTCACATGACTTCCAGGTCACGTGCCTATCTCCTATCCCTCTTTTGTAGTAGACTAATAATTATAATACTTAACTCTAACCTTAGTCCAAGTCTGTCTACACTCTCATACTATAACAAGCAGCAGCAGGAGAAACAATAGAGAGATCTAACACAGTGTCCAATATAGAAATAGCCAAATTACTAATATTCAGTGGAGGAGCAAAAAAAGTGGAAGAGCTTATTATGGTGTGCAAACTAGGTAAGAGGACCAAAAACTCCAAAGCCTAATTTCAAAAACTCAGATTTTGCAACACTAACTCCTATATTCAAAGTCTGATCCCAAAAATATAGAGATTTCTACATCTTCTCTGGTACTCTTTCTATTTAGCCCTAACCACTCTCTGTACCCTCCTAATTATCATTATATACCTCTAGTTGATATTAGATAAATACCTACTATGTTTAAATATTATTTTAGATATTTCTATCAAGAGTGCCTGATTACTTGAACCCTATCATTTCTGGCTTGGTCAGCACTGTTCAGCCAGATTGGAATATATTCTAGGGTACTTGACATAGTAGCTATCTCTAGAAGATCTCATTCTGTTCTCTTAGGTTTCTTCTAAAGCAAGTTCTGCAAATTCCATAGACTTTCATTAGTTGCCCCAACAGACTATATTTGAGAATGAAGATGAGAGGAGTAATCACAGAGAAGCAGATATAATGGGTATTATTATATGTGCAAGAAGGGTCAGTAAATGTGTAGAAGGAATACTAGTACTTAGTAGCTACAATTATATTCAAGGATTGGAAGAGACAGATAACTACTCTGAATATACTCAAGTTCTTAGAATAGAGTCCAGTATTATGATTTAAATCCTGGTGTAAAAACAAAAGAGCAATCTTATATTGGTTATACTTGAGAACTCAGTAAAGTTTCTAGTATAAATAAGTTTATTTTATATATTTCTAGTGCATAGTTTGTGTGCACTTTACATCTAGCCTACCCTAAATACTAAGAGAAGTCAAAGTAAAAAACATATTAGAAGATCTAGAATCAGGGGAAGTAGAATTTGAATCAACAGTGGAGTATTTGTTGAGATTAAAGAAGGAATTTGGAGAAGGAGATGAAGAGTCAGTAAAAGTGGCAGAACTCAAAAGGGTAGAACAAGGAGGGAGGACTATGTAAGAATTTAGAAGGGCAGTTAGGGGAAGCAGATATCAGGTAGGGGTATTAGTAAAGGAGTTCAAAAGAAGAATGAATGGAGTAATCTAAAGAAAGTTGATGGAGGCAGAAAGGTCTTTAATGAGCATTGAGCAGTGGTACAAATGTGCCACTAACCTGGATAGATATTAGAGAGAAAGTAGAAAAGAGGAAGAAAGACTAAAAGAAAGAAGGGAGAGTGGAAGTCAAGGACAGAGGCAAGGAGAAGTAGAAAGAAATCAAAGGGAATTCAGACTATGGCTTCTCCCTCCTCAGATATAGCCAAGGAGACAAGAGATACAGCAGGTACCAGTAAGACCTACTCAAATGGAAAGGATAGAAAGGACAAATGCAGTGGTTAAATATCTTCTGCAAAGAGAAGGAGAAAGAATGAGAAGAGACTCTTATGCAATGAACATGCACAGAGAGAGAAATTGTTATAGCTGTGAAAGATTTGGCCACTTTGTGCAGAATTGTAGAAGATGGAGAAAAATATGATTGGGAAACAGAAGTGGAGTGTGATTTTGGAGATGATATGGCTGGCATACCATAACTCTGAGATCAACTGGAGAACAGAGGAGGTGAAAATGACAAGGTGTTCAGTGAAGTGTGGCAAGCAGTAAAGACTAAAGTAGGGGAAGTCAGGATGGTAGAAGCAAAAGAGGAGAAAAATAAGAAAGAAAAGAAGAAGAAGAAAAGACCAAAAAGAGAGAGGATGATGAAAGTAAAAAATGTGGCAGAATGATGAGAGATATAAAACAAAGAAGAAGAAGTAGTAAAGTCAGAGGAGGAAGTGAAAAATTTGGTGCCAGAAAAATTCCATAAGTGAATTTGTGTGTTTGAAAAGAAGCAGAGTAAGAAAATGCCAATAAAGATGTAGAACTATACAATAGAAATAAAGAAGGTATTTGTGTTGAGAAAGGAAAGGATGTATCCATTATTGAGAGAAGAGCAGAGAGAGATGCATGAGTTCATCCAAGAACAGTTGAGAAAAGGGTATATCAAACTCTCAAAGTTATCTCAAACAGTACCAGTGTTTTTTGTAAGAAAAAAAGATGGAAAAAAGTGTATGATACAGAACTATAGACATTTAAATGAATGGACTATCAAAACAATTATCCTTTGTCTCTTATTTCAGATATCATAGGTACAAAGAAAATATTTACTAAGTTAGATCTAAGATGGGGATATAATAATGTACAAATAAAGAAGAGAGATGAGTGGAAGACAGCATTTATAACTCTGGAAGAGTTGTTTGAACTAATAGTTATGTTCTTTGGACTAACTAATTCTCCAGTGGCATTCTAAACAATGATGAACAAAATCCTATGAAACTTGATCAACACTGGGAAAGTGGTAAGCTTCATTGATAATGTATTATGATCTTAAGACCTTAGAGTAGGTCAAGAAAAGGAATCTTATATAGGGTTTATACAAGAGAACTTGATAGAGAGCTCTGTACAGGATTGCCTACCTTATATATAAAATCCCATGGTCTATGCTATACTACTTCTAGCCTACTCTAAATAACTATGTATTTGCCTTAAGGTCAACAGATAATATTCATGCTATATGATGTCATCCTTTCAGAACCTTTTACTTCTTTCCAATGTGACATGTGACTGTGTAACCATGATGTTGTAATCTTGAGTGTCACACTAACTCTAACCCAAAGTTCTAAAAATAGGAAAATAGAAAAGAAAATAAAAAATAAATAGGAAAATGAAAATAAATAGAGTCTACTGCTTTCAACTTTGACATAATGTAATTATGGGAATGAAAAAAAGAAGGAGCATAACAAAGTAGCAGAGGAAGTAGTAAGGAGATTAGTAAAAAATAACCTATATATAAAACCAGGAAAGTACAAGTGAAAGGTTAGGGAAGTGGGATTCTAAGAAGTAGTAATAGAACTAGAGGGTATTAAGATGGAGCAGAAAAATGTAAAGGGAGTATTAGATTAGCCAATTCTGAAAAGAGTTAAAGATATATAGAAATTCTTAGGACTAGACAACTATTATAAGTGGTTTATTAAGAACTTTGCAACAATAGCCAGGCCTTTATATAATATGGTGAAAAAGAATCAGAAGTAGGAATGAATGGAAAGGCAGAAAAAAGCATTTCAGGAGTTAAAGAAGAGGTTTACAAAAAAACTGGTACTAACAGCACTAGATTTAGATCAAAAATTAAGGATGGAAGTAAATGCATCAGACTATGCTATAAATGGAGTGTTATCTATAGAGTGTGAGAATGAAAGATGGAAACTAGTAGCATTTCTTTCAAAATCTCTAAATCAGACAAAGAGAAACTATAAGATTCACAATAAGGATATATTAGTAGTAATAAGGGGGCTGGAAAATTAGAAATATTTGTTAAAAGATACCAAGTTCAAGTTTAAGGTCTGGTCAGACCACAAAAACCTAGAATATTTCATGAAAGCACAGAAGTTGAATAGAAGATAAGCTTGCTAGGCACTTTACTTATCAAGATTTGACTTTACACTAAAACATGTACCAGAGACAAAAATAGGAAAGATGGATAGACTAAGTAAGAGACTAGATAGTATAGAAAAGAACAATGAAAATCAGACTTTAATTAAGGAACAGTGAATTTGTAGTTTAGGTAAAGTAGTAATAGAAGGACCTGAAGTAGATATAATAGAGATAGCTAGGAGTAAGGACAAAGAAGTAGTTAGAGTAGTAGAAGAGATAAAGAAAGAGGAAACAAAAGTATTAAGAGAAGATAAATAGGAGATTTAGTGCTAAAAGAAGAAATATATATATACCAAAGAATGAGAAGTTAATAGTAGAGATAATCTAGTTGCACTATGATATATCAGTAGCAGAATATGGAGAAAGATGCAAAACAACAGAGTTTGTGACAAGAAATTATTGGTAGCTGGAAGTAATAAGAGATATGCAACAATATATGTCAGCAGATAAAGAATAGGACAGACATTGGCAGAGAAACTGAAGCTGAGTAAGATACTGGAGAAGCCATGAACATATTTAATAGTAGACTTTATCACTAAGTTACTGTTAGTAGCTAGGAAAGATACAATTCTGGTAGTTTGCAATAGGTTGTCTAAGATGATATATTTTGTGGCAACAACAGAAGAAACATCAGTGAAAAGATTAACAAAGCTGTTCAGAGACAATGTGTAAAAGTTGCACAGATTGCCAGAGAATGTACAGTTAGTAACAGAGTTGACCAAAGAGTTGAATAGAATGTTGGGAATTGAGACAAAGTTGTTGACATTATTCCATCCTCAAACAGATAGTCAGATAGAGAGAATGAACTAGGAACTAGAGCAATACTTAAAAGTATATTTGGCAGCAAAAGTATCTCCATTTATAGCAAACTATGGTAGAGAGTTGAAGAAAGGAGATTAGGAGAAAAGGAAAAATAGAGAAGGCAACAGAGTTTGTAGAAAGAATGAAAAAAGTTCAAAAGAAAGCAGAAGTAGCTCTGAGAAAGGTACAAAAAGAAGTAAAGCAATAGGCTGACAGGAAGAAGAACAAAACTGAAGAATAGAAGAAAGAAGATAAGGTAATATTGAGCATGAAGGATCTAGTATTCAAAGAGAGACTAATAAGAAAGCTGGTAGATCAATACATTGGTTTATACTTCATTGAAGAAGTGGTATCTACTAATATAATCAAATTATGACTGTTTACCTCAATAAGGATCTATCCAGTGATGAATGTCAGTCAGATAGTACAATATAGAGAGCAAGTAGGGGAACAAAAAATAAAAGAGAAATAGTAAAGTATTTAGTATGATGGAAGAGATTTACAGTAGAACATTATCAGAATGGCAAAAAGTGGACTTTGTTTATTTTTCTTTTTCTTTCTTTTCATTTTTATTTTCATTTTATCTCTTAGAATCTAAGGTTAGGGTTAATATAACATCATAAGTCACTATTACCAACTGTCACATCACAATACTAATATGGTCACAACATTATATAATTATATGATATAATGGAAAGAAGTGAAAGTTTCTGAAACAATGACATCATAATAATATGCTTAACATATATTGGCATTGAGGCTAACATATAGTCATTTATGGTAGACTAAAGTGGTAGAGCATAGACTATTAATATTTAGTATATAAGATAGACAATCTTGTACAGAGTTCTCTATTGAGTTTTCTTGTATAAAATCTATACAAGATTCTTCTCATTGACTAGTTCCAAGGTCTTTAAAGTCATAACAAGTATGATTTCTGGGAAAGGGAGAAGGATTTAGAAAATGCAAAGAAAGTAGTAGCTAAGTTTAAGGAGAGGATGAATATAGAAGTAAGATAACAGGAAAAGTTGGATATAGTGAAAGAAAGAAACTTTAGAAGGGAGAAGTTACTGGGGAAGTTTACAGCAAAGATGTTATATAGGTAGGATAACAGAAAGTTTGAAGATGAGTATCTAAAGAAGTTGGAGAGAAACTGGCAAAAATAGAAGTTAGTTTCTCTAGAGGTAAAATCTTGAAAGGGAGATAATGTCAGAGTCAAAGATGGTGGACTCTAATTATTGTTCATTTCTTTCTTATTTTAATTTCTTATTTCATTATACAATCACATATCATGATAGAAAGCAGTAGAAGGTTCTGGAAGGAATAATGTCATATAGTATGTTATACATATGTTGACATTAAGACAGACACATGGTCATTTAGGGTAGGCTAATAATAGTGTAGCACAGACTACTAGTCTAAAGTATATAAGGTAGACAACACTGTACAGAATTCTCTATCAAGTTCTCTTGTGATAACCTAATCCAAGATTCTGTTTTTATTCTAACTCTAAGGGATTTGAGTTATAATACATGGTTTGAGAGTTATCTGAGATCAGGCTCAATGTGATAGGAGACTCGAGTATAACTCATGCTTAAGAAAATAAGGTCAATTATTGTATTAGCATAGCCTTGAATTGTTAGAGCCAAAGATGGTGGACTTTATTTATTTTCATTTCATTTCTCATTTTCATTTTATTTGACATTGAAGTTCCCTTTCATATACAAAAAGTTGGGAATGTTTAGAACTTTATTAGGCAAGAAGTCTATAACAGTATGAATCCTGTTAGTAGACATTCATGAGCAATTGACACCTTCATTTATTGAAGAAGAAGAACAGAAGCTGAATGTCTCTATAGTTGAGAGCAAAATAAAGTCTAGATAGTCTAGAGTGAATAAAACACATAACTCTAGGTGTCTGCTTAGAGTTCTATGGAAATTGGACCACCTGAGTCCAATCTGGATGAATAGGAGCACCAACAACTTCATCTCCTCCAGAGGTTGTAGTAGATGGTATAAAGCAAATAAAATTCCAGAGAGGTTCCTGGATAAATAGAATATCATACAAGTTCTTCTGTATTTCATAAAGGCTGTTCACTAGTATATAGTTCTTGTGATTATTTTGTGAATAAATATGAAGCATGTTAGATATACTTATTGACTACTCCCACTAGGGCCAGTTATAATACTATGGTTGACTCATCCAGAGTATATTTCAGTAGCCTTGTTAGCATGCTATTGCTTGTCAAAGCAATGATACCAGAATAGACACTTGTTATCATCAGCAGTGTAGTCCTCTTTGCAGTTCAAATACTTGAAAGTGTGTAGTAAGGTGTATCAGCTGCAGTGGTATCCCTAGAAGAGTTAGACTTGGGGTTAACCTTACAACACCAAACCAAGAGTCTGTAGTTCTCCACTCTGTGTGGACTACTGTATTTTTGACATTTAGTACCTTGGATGTGACATGCATGTGTTAGATGTTCCCAGCACTAGCAATTGCAACACTGAGCAACCCCAGGATGCATAGCAGTCCCTTGTACCATGGCAGTATATTGCCCAAAGTTAAATGAGCAATTAATAGGAGTCCTGGCCTTAGAGCTTCTCTGAGAGTCCCAGATGTCAATCTAGATAACTGACATATCAAAACTGGGAGATGCCTTTATAATATGAGGCAGATACACTAATGTGATATTCTCAAAGAGAGAAGAGCTGGAAAGAGTTGCTACCATCTAGGCAGAAGTGTTAGGCAAAGAAGTGTTAGAGTCCCAGTAGGGGACACCCAAAACCTTCAGAAAAGATTTAGACTGAGGCAAGCAAGGCTCCACCTCAGTAGTCTCACTGAAACTAGTTTTCTTCAGCCACTGCTTAATCACTTCCAGCTTTGCTGCTGAAGCAACAGAGTTAGTAGATATGGATCACTCAGTGTGAAAACATCTCCAACTTGAGTCCCACACTGTCTTAGACAATTATTTTAGGCCAGTAGTGCTGTGCTGTTGCTACACTAAACACTGGCTCCACATGACTCACGTCACAGAGTTCCCTGTCCCACTAGGATTTAACCATAACAAACCTTTTTCCACCACCAAATATCCTCCGCTCGAACAACTGCATCATCAAGACAACATTGCGAGGGATCGGCACATTTCATCAACATGAGGCAGGATACTTGAAAATGTGAATACAATCATCAATGGTACAGCAAAAGAGGGGATGGATGAGATAGAAATTTGATGTTGTGAATTTCTCGAAAAGCATTATGTGTTAAACAATCATTCCCAATTCCAAGAATACTGATTCATTTGTAAAAGCAAGATAACAATTTCTACAAAGAATTCATCAAAGTCGATCAGATAAAAGAATGATAAAAGAATGATTACTCGTAAAAGCGGGAAAAGATATTGCGTGTGAATAGAGAAGCAGAAGACAATGAAATGAGAAAGGGAAGGGGTGTCCCAAAATCGGATAGAAGGGAATAACAGCCAAAAGCAGCAAGGCACGATTGTATTTACAATTTTAACAAGCAAGAAGGCATTCAGCAGAACGGAAAAAAAACAAGGCATTGAACCACCAAAACAAAATCAAAGTTCCCACAGGTCTAACGCACCACACACGCACCACACACCACGCCCAAGTCATTCGTCTCGTCTCGTCTCATCAATAGAACACACGGACTTGGACACACCTCTACCGCTGCCTCCAATCCCCCATCGTATCCGTTCTCTCAGGTCCAATACCACCAGGTCCAATCCCTACATTCGCAATACCAGCACCTCGCATCGCTCTCGACATGGTAACACTCCACGACGCCTCATCCAAACTCCGTCGTTCAGTCCTTCTCCCTTCACCGCTACCCTCCTCCGTAGTCATCGTTCCTTCCATCGTCAAAGGCGCCGTGACAAAACTCTGAGCGGCCGTACTGATATCAGGCCATATCAGACTACTCCCTGTCCCACCCAGACTGGACCCAACCTCAGTGTTGATATTTTCCGTGAGTGTGTGCACTTGATGAATAACATTCACCTTGGGTATTTGCAAAGGTAGAGTTACTCCAGAGGTTCTAGTCGAGTGGAAAACATCTTCCATAACAGGCGCACTTGCAACGCTAGTCGAAATGGGTGTAGCACCTGGCACCGCAGGACCCACAAGTGCTTGGGGATGAATTCGCGCAGGCCCAAAATCACGGGTAATTTCCCGAACAGGATCATCTCGTCTTGTTTTTATTTCCTCCTCAGTTGAGCCTGGTAATCCTCCCTGATCATTATCATCACTGTGAACGTCCTCACGAAGATGAGAAGTAGGAGGCAGCATAAATGACATAGGTTGACCGAATGTCCAGTTTTCACCACCACTTCCACTTTGACTCCTCGAATGTGATGAAGTCATATGATTATCATCCTCCCAAGCTCGAGGGTCAGAGAACGAGTGAGCATCACTATGTGACGATTCTTGATTTGAACCTGAAATGTCTCGCGTACGTACTGTTGACGGCATTGCAGGCAACTGATGAATGGCCTCTTCTTCCTCTAGCCTTGTCATAGATGAATTTGCCCTAGACCGAGTTCCAGCCACAAGACCCAAACTTGTAGCAGAGACACTTCGAAACATTGTTCGCGCCTGCGATCGTACTGCGACGCCAAGTGAACTGACTCTGGATCTAACAGCCGGGATAGATGAATGCGAACGAATGGAAGAATTAGCTCTTGATCGTGTCGAAGAACCAGTTCTGGTCCTTAACGACGCAGAACCTGACCCCATTACTAAACAGGATATAGCAAGATCGATGTTACTAGCCCCAGGATTCAAAAGCCTAACTTCGTCTTGTCGTTCGCCGTTGACAGAGTCACTGCTAGAAATGCTCTCTGCATCGCCCTGCATCAACTCTGTACCTACTAGCGTGATACCAGGCAAGTTCCCATTATCAACCTTCGAACGAACACCAGGGGGCTCTGCGGATGCAGCAAGAGGAACAGAGGGTGCCCTAATTCGGATTTGTGGATTAGGATGACGAGGAGGCATAGGAATACTGCTACCACCGCTACTCTGGCCAGGACTCGCACTAGGGCCAGAATCTGAGCTAGTCGAGGTATTATCAGAAGATGACTTAGTGGATGGCTGGTTGCCAGTAGACTGAGAGATGCCGGAATGGGACACGCCAAATTGTGAAACGCCAGACTGGGAAGGCCGAGATTGATGAGAGCGAGAAGACGTGCTGTTGCCTCGTCCTCCAGGGTAGCGGAACCCAAAGAGGTACCGGCGAGATGGAGAGATGGGATAACCAAGACTTGACATCGAATTAGAAGCATGTCCTGTTGAACGTTCTTCACTCTCATCAAATTTGTCCCCACTTTCTTCATCATCATCTCCACTGTCATTTTCTATGCTCCCAGAGCTAGATGTGGGCTCGGAACTAGTTTGAGACGTAGCAGACCTCGAAATTGTCTGCTTACTTTTGCTGGGCGAAGGTGGGAAAGGTACTCTGTCCTGACTGGACACCTGAGCTGAGCCTTGTCGGCCAAATGGATATTGTCGAGTCGAAGGTCCTATACCCCTATCTGACTCCCGATGCCTGAACTCAATCTCCTTGTCATCCTCGGGGCTCTCGAAAAAGTCATCCGCAAGAGCTCGATGACGGGCAGGAGCAGGAGCACTAGGTATTCCGACAGGCATCAACACGTTCGGTACATCAATTCTATCATGCTCAATGACTTGCTTGCCCTTTTCCTTTGTCCAGCCTGGACTGGGAAATGAACTGTTACCCCACCGGAGACCGGGAGCATTTGTTGAGCACAATTCATATGTATCCTGAATCCTCAGCCGGGTACGCTCCTTCCAAGTCCATGCAAGAGCATCAATATCACGGTTAGAATTGTTGTTGGTACCGTAAGTTGAAGATCGTGTCTTATCATTGTCCTCCTCTTCCCACCTAAATCGTGGTCCACATATGCCAGCACAGCCTTGCCCACTGATAACCCATAAGCCAATCAAGCTAACAAGAAGCACAAGAATCCGCCATGCAGCCCATGAAGCATTGGCTATCAACACCCCCCTTGCATATCCAGTAAGCGTCCCTTGATTCTCTCTGAAATAAGTGGGGTCTCGATTTCTGATGATTGTTGAAGAGAGAGAGTCAACAGGTGAAGTAGAGAACGCAAGTAAGAGGGCAAGACATAAGCCGGCACGAGGAAGGAGCAAGGCTACGGTTGGCAAATTTTGCGAGTACCAGTAGAAGGCTTCCGCAAGGCCATCTCGTATGCTGCCATATTCACCGAACCAGGTTTGGAGTCGTAGATAGAGGAGGAAGCGAAAGTTGGTGTAGGAAGTTAGGGACACAAAGGTGTGAGCAGGAGAGGAGAGGTAGATGGGCATCATGACAGGGCATTCTAACCAAAGGAGTACGTCAGAGTTGAGGAGCCTGTAGGGAGTCACTCACTGACTCGCCATCGGCGAATGAACGAATAGGCCAGTTCATACAATAGGAATACACAAGTGATCCAAGCTAACCAGCATGCAACATAGGCTGCTGCAGCGAGTTCCCAATTTCTTCCCGAGCCAGGAACATTGGGAGCTTCTGGATTGGGGTATTTCGAGACTCTGCCATAAGAGAGGTTAATATATCGGGTACATGATTGTTGAAAATGAAAGGAGTCGTCCCATGAGAAGCAGGTAGGCAGCTAGGCGCAGTGCCAAGAATAATTAACATCGTGGTGATGGCGTAGAAAATCATCCAGCACAAAGGAAGTAAGGTGTGGGTCACTCACTGAATGAGGATATAGACAGCATTGAAATCCAAGTAGGTTTGCAGAGGGAGATGGACAAAGGCAAGAACAGGAAAAATAAAAAAGTAGAATCGAGCTAGAATTGAAGGGCTGGCGACGTGCTTTGTGAGGTCGAGACTCTTAGCGTTGAATTTGGGCTGAGGTACCCGTATGGATGTATGGCAAGGATAGGCAGCACCGGCCATGTCAGGGGCAGTATGCCGGGACCAGGCTTTCGCTGGAGGACCTAGGCGGGGCGTATCTCTCCTGTGAGGACTAATACCGTGTAGGCTCACAATGCGCGCTGAGCGTAGAGTTGGTTTGCGCCCGCCGATGCTGGTAAAGAGCTCTGGGTCGGTGTCTGAACCAGGCTCTGGAATGCCAGACTCGGAGTGCATGGTAGATGCTGGAGGAGGAGGAGACGGCCGATGGGGCAGCCAGGAGGGATACGAGTCGGAGAGTTTGGAGGACGTCGGAGAGCTGAGGCGTTCCCCAGAAAACATTGAGCAAGAGAAAGAACAAAACCAGT
>JAJOHK020001495.1:0-13169 GCA_022457215.2 Leucocoprinus gongylophorus | reverse complement strand
TCTACTACTATATATACTCTAAGCTATTGGGCACTATGAAGATTGTTGTTTAAAACTCTATGAGATTAATAAAGAATATAGGGTTTGATTCTTAGATTGATAGGTAATTGAAATAAAGTATGATCCACACTAGAAGAGAATAGGAAAAGTGTGGATATTAAATAATATGTAATAGTATTCTTATTACGACCTTAAGCTAGAGCTCAGGTTGCACTTAGATAAAGACTTGAAAAAGGATAAGAAATATGATTCAAGTGGTAAAGCGTAAGAATATAGGATAGTATCTATGCTATATATATGAAGAATACATGATGAAACCACAAGTAGTCCATGAGGCAAAGGAGTCATATAGTATGAGGCAACAAGAAGGAAGAAATGAGGTTGTGGCACCTACTACATGAGGCGCTGACTGAGACTACTTTGGCACAGCCAATTATCATTGTCATACCCTTTGCCCATGTCCATGCTGTCTCCTAGAGGCATTGACCGTAATAATTCCCCTCTTAAGACTAAGCTCTTGAAGCTCTAGTTGTATAAAAAATAGTAAGTGTTATAGTTTTTAATAATGAAAAGAGAAAAAAAAAGAGAAAAAGAATTGTAATACTTCAAGTTCAGAAGAAA
Source organism: Leucocoprinus gongylophorus (assembly GCA_022457215.2). Classification (NCBI taxonomy): domain Eukaryota; kingdom Fungi; phylum Basidiomycota; class Agaricomycetes; order Agaricales; family Agaricaceae; genus Leucocoprinus; species Leucocoprinus gongylophorus. Next base: position 12,548 of record JAJOHK020001495.1, on the reverse strand, counting down.
AATAAATAAGAGAAAGAGAAGGAAAAAGAAAAGATAAAGAAGGTAATATTAGAAGAATATCAGAGTTAAGATAACAAAAGAAAGCTAAGTTTGTTAGAGTAGACTTAATAAAAATATTCTAGCTAGATAACTTTGTAAAGTAACTTGCATATATATCTACAGTCAATTTTTAAGTTGATGATTTAGAAGATCTCATATTCAGATTCACCATCTATTACAACTGGTAGTAGTAGGAGTTTGGACTGACTAAGAAAGATATCAGGTATAATAAGTTCAAGTATAGATGTCAAAGTTAAAAATAGTAGACTTAACTTATTTTTATTTTATTTTATTTCTTATTTTTAAACTTAGGGTTAGGTGTTAGTATGATATCACATATAATAGCTACAAACTATTATATAAATTACATAGAATATAGGATATTATAGAAAATTCTAGAATAAAATAATATTATACAGCATATTTTATATATTAACCTTAAGAATAACATGTAGCTTTTTAGAATAGGCTAATAGAAGTATAGTATAGACTAGTAGTCTAGTATATATAAGATAGATAGTTTTATATTAGGAATTCTATTGAGTTTTCTTATATCATTCAATATAAGGTTCTTTTTCTTAATCTACTCTAAGTGTCAGAGTTATAAAGTCTGAACTCAAGCTTTTTCTAAATTTCTAAATTTCTTTTTCTTTTCTTTTTGATTTACTTTCTATTCTAGGCCAAGAGTTAGAATTTAGCATAACATTATAGTCATACTATCACAAATCTGTCACATATCACATAACACTGTCATAGTCACAATCATATAGCCATAATAAAAGATAGTAAAAGGATCTAGAAAGATAATGTTATACAACATGTTAAATATATGGTTATTTAGGGTAGGCTAAGATAATAAAGCACAGACTATAGGTATTTAGTATATAAAATAGACAATCTTGTATAGAGTTCTCCATTAAGTTCTCTTATGTTAATTCAATACAAGATTCATTTACTTGTTCAGTTCTAAGGACTTGAGTTTGTAATACTAAGTATCAAAGCTAAAAATAATAGACTCTAATTATTTTCATTTTCATTTTCATTTCTATTTATTTTCCTTTTATTCTATTTTTAGAACATTAGGATTAGAGTGATGAGATCATGCTGTCACACATCAGTCACATCAGAGAACACAGTCATAGTAATGGTCACAAGTCACAAGTCACATAGAAGAATGTAAAAGGTTCTGAAAGGATGATGTTATATAATGTGTACAACATATATTAACCTTAAGGCAAATACATGGCTGTTTAGAATAGACTAGAAGTAGTTAGCATAGACCATGGGGTTTTAGTATATAAGATAGACAATCCTGTACAAAGTTCTCTATCAAGTTCTCTTGTGTTAACCTAATACAAGATTTTTTTCATTGACCAACTCTAAGATCTTTAATTTGTAACACTAAGGTTTTAAGATTATAATATTAGAACTTGATTCCCTTACTCCAAGACTATCTGATATAGTGTCATATGCAAGTCCACCCATCCAGAAATTACATCTCTGCAGTGATATCATTTCTAAATTATACAAGCCCACCTTTTATAGCAGCCACCTTTCTTGCAACACATCTTATGGTAGTGCTGTAACCATCCAGATATTCTGTCTTCCATAGTGGAAGATACTCCTATTCAACTTGGTCTTTCATAATGGAGTTACCCTGTTAGTGTCTTAATACTGAAATCTCTGCTTGAGATAATAGGAGTTTTACCACTAAAACCCCAAGCATCTCCTATAATATCTGTTTGTATATAAGACTAGTAGTTATACTGTAATTTGCTAGTTTAATAATTGATGAAGATAACTCTTATTGAACTCAATCTCTAGTGTTCAATAGCAACACACCAATCAGCACTCACTCTTATCTCAGACTTCTTCTATCAGGAGTACAGTATGAAGTACATATATAGTACCAGCTAGATGTCAAAGCTAAGCTTGACATTGTACACTTTTAGCATAACTGGTTTAGTGGCTGGTCTGTTCCTAACATCTTCCTATCATCTGAAATTGCAACCACATGGCAGACAGATGGTGCAGCACATAAGCTGAAGCCAAGGTCATTTCACAAGTCTGCTCATCTCTGAGTCCATTCTGTGGACTTCTACCCCAGTGTGAACTGCACCTGATATATAAGGCCTTCTTATTATTTTTCTCTTTCACTTTCTATTATTCTCAACTAAAAAATAGCATTGTCCTTTAATCAAAAAGAATTATTAGACTCTATATTAGGTATAGTTTACATTAGAAGGCAAAGTCTATGAAATTGGCTTAGAAAGACATTAAGTATGAAAACTTAGTAAATTGAGCTTAGTGATGTAGACTCATCAGAATAATCTTAGTTTTAGCTTATATATTGTGCTGTCTATTTGCTATATAATCACAACTTTAGATAAATAGGTAAAGTCCAAGATAAAAGTAAGTACTGATTTAATATGTTGCTATTGAACACTAGAATTTAGTTTAATAAGAATTATCTTTATCTATTATTAGACTAGTGAATTACAGTGTAACTACTAGTCTTATATATAAGTTAGATATATAGGAAATACTTGGGATTTTAGTGTATTACCCCAAGTGGAGGTTTTAGTAGTGAGATACTAACAAAAGTAAGATAAGAGAACTGTACTATAAAAAACTGAGTTTGATAAGAGTACCCTTATCATAAAGAACTAGATATTCTGATCATTACATCACTACTATAAAGATATATTGCAAGAGGAATAGCTATTATGGAAAATAGGCTTAGTTTATAAATCTTGTAATGTCAATATTACCATAAAGATATATCTTTAAAATGGGTAAACTTAACATATAATATTAGAGTAGATAGCAGAGAACTAATGATCACTACTAACAAAGTTGCCTCTACCTTAGATTTCAATACTATTGAAAACTATATAAAGAATATTGATATTGTTAACTTAAATAATATTATGTCACCAAAACTGTCTTAGTCAAAATTATACCTTAAGATTTTAAATATTCTATATCTCATCAAGAATAAAAATGTTCCAATCACTACTAACATTACCAAAAGAATACTACAATCAACTTATATTTTCAATGACTAGAATAGTATTGGTGTATAAAAATGGTATTTAAAGGCTAAAATTGGCATTTTTATCCTTTTACCTCCTTGAAAACATACTCAAGAGTCCATATTAATCAAGTAAATTAGAAATGTTGACCTTCAACAATTTTGCTACCAACTTCAACATTACTGACTTTGCTGCTACAACTTGGGAGCAATTAGTTAGAGATAGCATTAACCCAGAAAATACAAACTGGGGAAATTTGGAAATAAAGATAATGAGAAATGCACATCAAGTAACTACACACATGATTAAAAGTTATGTGGATCAAATGATGAGCAATATGATAAACGATTACAATGGTACCTTAACTACAGCCTATAATAAAATTGCAACACTAGAAGTGCAAAATGTGCAACTTCAAGTAGAGCTGACAAGTCTGCCTGAAAGTAGCACTATAGCTAAAACCAAAGTACCTGAGCCACCTACATTTGCAGGTTCAGAAAACAAGATATAACTAAATGATTGGTTAAATCAAATGGCTTTATATTGCTCAGCATCAAGCATTATCTATAATGATCAGAAAATTGTATGTGCTCTCACTCATCTACGTGCTCTAGCAAGCACATATATGAAAGTCTATTTTGATAAAGTACAAAGTGAAGCAAATTTAGGTTCTTGGAGTGACTTTGCCTAAGAACTAAAAAATATCTATAGACAAAGAGATGACAAGGAGGAAGCAAAGAAGGAACTAATAGCACTTTGGGTTAATAGGGACTTGGCCAAAAAGAACTTTGTCAAATATGTGGAAAGATACTGAACATTAGCAAGAATTGTTAATTATACAAATGAAGTACATATTGATAAACTTAAAGAAGTTGTTCCAGATGAGCTGTGAAATGCACTTGTTATGTATGAAATTACAAACCAAACTCCAAAAAACTGGGATAACTACATTAAACTATTAATAAGTGCATATAAGGCCTTATACCTAGATAAAACTCAAGGTACAATCTTTAGTTCAGATGGTAATGTAGAGAAAAGTGGAGGAGGAAAAAGGGACCCAGATGCAATGGAAATAGATGAAGTTAAGAAAAAAGAAGAGAAGAGTTTATGATACTGTCAAATATGTGCAGGCAAAGGCTTCAAAAGTAAAGCAAAGTCACATAATATAGTAGATTGTTATAACAAACCTGGAAATGAGAATAAAAGGCCTCAGAAAAGTTCTTCCCAAAGCACATTTTCATTGGGTTCTAGAAATAAAAATCAGTTCTTCAAAGCACGACTGATGAAACTATTAGAGGAGGAAAGTGACAACTCAGACCCCCCATCTGAAAATATCAATATAAATAGCACATCCATTGAGGAAACCTCTAATCTTAGCCTCCCAAAAAGGAAGGGAAAAGAGAATCCCAACTTGGATTTTCCATTAGAACTGTAGAGGATAATGTCTATAATCTACAGTCAGAGGATAGTATATCCCCTATTAGCTCAAAGAATTCAAAAGTAATACTGGAATCTTGTAGTAATGTAGTGTGCAACAAGAAAACTTCCTTTAAAATTCCAGTTATACTTTGAGTATATAGTAAAAAAGTACAGACTGAGGCTTTAGTTGATTCAGAAGCCATCACAAACTTTGTTGACAGAGTTTTTGTAGAAAATAACAACCTGGTAAAATACAAATTGGCAAATCCATATAAAGTAGTAAATATGGATGGTACTTCTAACAAAGCAGGACAAATTACAGAGTATATTCAAGCTTATATAGAGATTGGATCTCACAAAACAAGACAATATCTTTTCATTACCCAGTTAGGGAATAAAGAAATGATGATTGGATATTCATACTTGTATAAACATAATCCAACTATCAATTGGCAAAAGGGCTAATGGAAGTTCACCAGGTGTCTGAATACATATACCTATAAAGCCTATAAAATACGAGATATAGAAGCAGATGCTAATAAGCTTCACCTTGAACTGAATGTCAGTAGATCACCTTCATTGGACAATATAGGGGATAAAGACCCCGACAACCATATACTGAGCTGGGCAGATACAACTGACCCAGATAATTACCAACAGGCAATAGTAATTGCATCTTTACTCAACAATCAAAATCAATATGAAGAATCAGACTGTGAGGATACAAAAGCTTGGAAAGCATATATACCTGAATGGTTACATGAATATGGAAATGTATTCTCAAAGACTAAGTCAGAGAGAATGCTATTATGGAAGCCATATGACTATGTAATTGAGTTTGACAAAAGTGTAATACTTCCCAAACCAGTAAAGGTCTATCCACTTTCTGTATCAGAAAGAAGCTCTCTAGACTTATGGATTGATGAGAAACTTAGGAAAGGCTATATTCAACCATCTACCAGCCCTATAACAGCACTATTCTTCTTTGTAAAAAAGCATGATGGAAGTTTACATCCAGTTATGGATTATAGAGCCCTTAATGGAATAACTATCAAGAATCATTATTCAATTCTCCGAATTGCAGACCTAATTGAATCACTTAGTCATGCCTCAATATTCACAAAAATTGACTTAAGATGGGAATATAATAATGTCCACATTAAAAAGGGGGGTGAATGGAAAATAGCATTCATTACAAAACAAGGCCTTTTTAAAGTTATGTATTTTGGGTTTTCTAATGCACCAGCAACATTCCAAAGTATGATGAACAATATACTCGGAGATTTAATCTGTATAGGATGTGTAATGGTGTATCTAGACAATATTCTCATATTTGGAATAAATAAGAAGAAACATAGGCAATTGGTCAAAGAAGTGCTGAAAAGACTTCAAGAAAATGATTTTTATGCCAAGGCAGAAAAATGTTTCTTTGAACAAAGTAGTATCAAGTATCTGGGTGTAATTATTTCAGAAAACAAGGTGCAAATGGATGAAGAAAAGCTTTCAGGAGTTCTGAAGTGGCCAGTACCAACAAAAGTCAAACAAGTACAAGCATTCTTAGGCTTTGCAAATTTTTATCAAAGGTTCATTGAGAACTTTGCCAAGATGTCAAAACCACTCTCTGACCTAACCAAAAAAGATAGTATCTGGAATTGGGGTATAGAGCAACAAAATGCTTTTGAGGTGCTGAAAAAGGCCTTTACAACTGCTCCAGTTCTAAAGATACCAAGTGATGAAGATTCTTTCAAATTATCTACAGATGCAAGTGATTTTGCTACTAGTGCAGTTTTATCACAAAAAATGCCAACTACTGGATTATAGCATCCAGTTGCCTTCTTTTCCAAGTCATTAGATATTCATGAAAGAAACTATGAAATATATGATAAAGAATTACTAGCAATAATAAGAGGATTAGAAAAATATTGTCATCATTTGGAAGAACATCCACATAAAATTGAGATTTGGTCAAATCATCAAAATCTTACATTCTTCAGAACAGCTCAAAAGCTAACTAGAAAACAAGCAAGATGGGCTCTTTATATGACCTGTTTTGACTATATACTCTATCATAAACCAGAAAAGACAATGCAAGCTGAAAACCCTTTGTCTAGAAGAGCAGACTATGAGATGGGGATAGACCTCGACAATACAAACCAAGTACTATTAAAACCTGAGTTTTTTGCAATCAATGCATTAAAGACTTCTCATGAGTCACTCATAAATAATAATATAATCCTAAAGGAAGTCAAGGCAGCACTTTTATCAGATGAAGTCACAAAAGACTATAAGTCTCTTCTTTAGTCAGGACCACGAGAATTTGAAAAGTCCTTACAAGACTGGAACTATGAGAATGGACTATTACTATACAGAGGGAAAGTATATATTCCTAAAAGTATGAATGATAATCTAAGACACAAAATTGTCCAAATGCATCATGACTTACCATCTGCAGGATATCCAGGAAGATGGAAGACTTATGAATTAGTCTCTAGAAATTACTGATGGCCTAGAATGACAATATTTGTCAAGAAATATGTTATGGGTTGTAATATGTGTCAGTGGATGAAAAATTGCCCACAATAACCTTTTGGACCGCTGATGCCTAACAAGGTGCCTAACAGACCTTGGGAAATTATTTCCACAGATATGATCACACAATTACCAGAATCAAATAGTTATAATGCTATCTGTGTTATTGTTGACAGGCTCACCAAAAGAGCACACTTTATTCCTATCAACAACCAGTTTTCATCTAAAGATATGGCCCAACTATTATATGATAGAATTTACCCTCTACATGGGCTACCTCTGCAAATTATCTCAGATAGAGAAGTACAATATTCAGCTAAACTCTTCCAAGAATGATGTAAACTATTAGGAATAGAATTAACAATGTCAACAGCATACCACCCACAAACAGATAGGCAAACAGAATGGATAAACCAAATACTAGAACAGTATCTTAGGCATTATGTTGATTATGATCTAAAAAACTGGTCAAACCTGCTACCAAGTGCAGAATTTGCATATAATAATCAAGCATATGAAGGAACAAAAGAAAGTCCTTTCTTTCTTGAATATGGCAGGAATCCAAGAGCAGGTCCAATATTAGTCAAAAAGTTGCTGAACAAGGACTTAAGTGACCTTATATATAAAAGACAAGAAGCCTTAGAGCAGGCAAAAGTAGCTCTCAGTCTTGCAGTAGAAAGAATGAAGTGGTACTATAATCAAAAAGTTCAAGATGTCCCATTTAAAGTTGGTGACAAAGTACTACTTAGTCTAAAGAATTACCAGACTACAGAATGAGCATTACAACCATGGTATGAAGGACTATTTGAGATTATAGAAAAATTGTCCAATATTACATTCTGACTAAAAATACCTCTTTGTTACCAAGCTATACATCCAGTCTTTCATGCAAGCAAGCTAACAACATACTCTGAACCTACCATCCATAGACAAAAACCTGTACCCCCATCACCAATTCAAATCAAAGGTCAGAAAGAATGGAAGGTAGAAAAGATTTTGCAACATTGTCAGAGATATGAAAAAAATGAGTATCTCACTTGATGAAAGGGATTCAATCAAGGGAAAAATACATGGGAGTCTGAAAAAAATCTTGAAAATACATATAACAAGCTCCAGGAATATCTTCAAAACTTCTAAATCTTCTCAATGGAGCTCGAACCAAGAGGAGGGGTAATGTCACAAACTTCATTCAGCTTGTATCTCAACAAATATTGGACTGATTTTTACAAACTAAGTTGTGCTAGAAAGTCCCAAATGAGGGCTATCTGCACATATGCAGGATGTACAAAAGCAACAACAAATGACTGAGATATCAGGACATCAGTAGCTATAAAAGCTTCATCTGCTAATATCTCATGAACTGCTAAACAGATTTGCATGATTAAACTTGCGTTGGGAAGTGCTCATCAATTCATTTCCAATGATATATGATATATTTCAAAGCAATAAGTATTGGTAGAGATACAAGCATATCAATATAGTGACATAATTAGTTACCTTCTAAAATTAGCCTGATAGCTGCTATAACAGATGACAGCTCCCATCAGGTACAAGTTTTGATCATGTGATAGCAACAGCTTGTACACAGACCATCACTCTTTTGTATATATACCTCTATGTCTGAGAGCTAGACCTTAGACTTAACAACATCAATTATTCCTATTGATACTTTTCATTATATGTCAATCATCATACCCTTATACTGAACCTCTGAAACACTATTCAGCTCAAGTATCACAACCAGTGAGTATTTTATTTGTGATAAATTAATATTAACAATGTTCCTATCATAACAAGGGACTTAGATATCAGATATAGCAATTAGGATCTATTATAACCTCACCATTTAACACAAAGTGATATTCTCATAAAAGTTGCAGATTTTTTCAATCTAAAATTTTTTTCTCCTGTCAATCAGGTCTTTACTCAATATACTGACAATTATAACAATTCAAATACAGTTATTGATCTCATATTTTTTTAAGTAAATTCTGCTGAAATTAACAATCATTATATTTTACTAAAACTTTGATATCTATCAACTCATGTATCACAAACTTCATTTAGCTTGTATTTTCACAACTAGTAAACCAATTTTCACAAACCAAGTTGCACTAGAAAGCTCCAAATGAGGGCTATCTGTATATATATGGGATGTATGAAAACAACAACAAACAACTGAGATATAAGGCTATTAGTAACTGTAAAAGATTTATTTGCCAAATGGCTAAACAGATTTACATAATTGAACTTGCATTGGAAAGTACTCATTAAACTGTTTCCAATAATATATGGTATATCTCATAGCAATAAGTATTTATAAAGATACAAGTATATTAATATAGTAATATAATTAGTTATCTTTTAAAATTAGCCTAACAGTTACTATGGCAGATGACAGCTCCTATCAGGTACAAGCTGATCATATAATAGAAACAGCTTACATATGGACTATCACTCTTTTGTATATATATCTCTGTATCTGAGAATTAGACCTCAGACTTAACAACATCATATATTATCATTCATTATCAATTATCTTTATTAATACTACTTATTACCTATCATCACTATCTCCTTATACTGAACCTCTAAACTACTATTAAGTTATCTAAGTTCAAGTATTATAATCAATAAGTAGTTCATTTTATGATATCATACTTCTTTGACTATTGACATGTCTATAAGTAAGGAGTTTATTTAAGAAAAGCTATCAGGAACAATAAAGAAGAAGAGAAATTCATTATCAATCTTAAAAATGCTATGAGAAACATCAACACTTCAAATATATCAAGTAATGAATCTCTTGAAGAAATCATTCAATAATATATATCAATCTCAGATTCAATTTAGTATAAATTTTCTAAAAATATTAATATTATTAAATGCTCCAAAACATGGTAGAATAAGAAGTACAATATCAAACTTAATACATACTAATTCTCCAAATCAATAAATAATTGGAAGAGTTTTAAGAAATTTGTCAAGAAAACCAAATATATCTTTTTTGATGAAAAAATACAAGAAATCACATCAAAAAAATAAAAGATTGTGAGACCTCACAAATTAGGCCAAAAAGCACAAATTACCAGCTATTAAAGCTCTTCAACACAATGAACAACTGTATATTGAACTTGCAGACTTGTAGCAAGCTTTTCATCAAACATTTAATTTAGTCTAAGATTGTCAAATCAATCTAAGTCTTTGAGATAAAATCCCTATAAAACCTATATTAAAATAGCCTTCTTTTTCAAAGGAGGAATTCAGAAATGCTATTAAAAAATATAGCAATTTGTTTACTCTAGGGCCTAATCATATCTCTTAGAGATATCTAAAAATTATTTTAGATAACAATAGATATTTATCTAGCATTATAAATATTACTAATACATATATCAACCTCAGTTATTAACCAACATATTTTAAGAAATCTATTTCAATCATTATTTCCAAGCCTAATAAATTAGCTTATAACTTACTGAAGATGTTCTAACCAATCATCCTTCTCAACATACTTGAAAAACTTATTGAAAAAATTATCAGCAAAAGATTAATCTATTTTATCAAATTTTGTTTATTCTAACCAACTGGATAGATTGAAATAGTAATTGATTACTGATGTAGGTATATTCCTTATACATCTAATTCACTTAGAATGGGTTAAAGATCTTCAAACAAGCATCTTAGCCTTTGATATAGCTCAATTTTGTCTATCACTTAATTATCAATTCCTCTCTTTAATTCTGAACAAAGCTGGTTTTGATTCAAAAATTTCAACTTTCTTTTCTAACTATTTAATAGATAAGAAAACATAGTATATGTGGAACAATTTTATCTCCTCTTTTTTTTAAGGTAGATATAGGTATAAGATGAGGGTCTACTCTTTTTTCTGTTTTATCTGCTTTTTTCTCTTATGAATGACAGTCTTTTTATTTCATAGGAAAAAACCTATGAAAAATCAAATATATTTCTTTTCTGTAGTTATAGCATTATATTTTCTCTCTTTAGACTCACAATTGAACATGGAAAATTAGAAGTTTTGCATTTTTCTAGATCAACCAGAAATTTCAATTCCTCTCTCTTAGACCTTAGTTCATTAAAAGGTTCTATACTGTGACTTAAAGAAACTTAGAAATATCTCAGGTTTATTTTTGATAGGAAGTTATCCTTTCAACATCATATTTATTTTTATATTAACAAAGCTCTTTCAACTATTAAGGATATGAAGATGTTGAACAATTCTGTTAGAGGTTTGTTGCCCTTCTATAAACAACTATTATATAGAATATGTGTTTTGCTTATCACACTCTATAGTTTTCTTCTATGATACTTTAAGAGCACTCCTCTATACCATCTCCTCAAGGAGCTTAGGAAAATGCAATGAAAAGCTGCTATATAGATCATTGAAGCTTTTTACACTTCTCTTATATAAGAAATTAAGGCTATCACAGATCTTATTCCTATATACCTTTATCTAAACAAGATTAGTAGGAGACAACAACTAAGACTTTACCAGCAAATCACATAATTAATTCTCTAATGGAAATTTAACATTCAAAAAACTTAAGACTTCATTGTTTTTCATTGGAAAAATTGACTCCTAAACAATGACTTAAAGTCAAAAGCTCTATTGTAGATGCTAACAATTATCTTAATGGAATCTTCTCTTCTTTTGATTCTTTTCATAAAGAACTTTCTTCCAGTTTTCAATTAGTAAACAATTTTTCTGATTATTTCTCTTTTCATATAGTAAACTGCAAAGATAAGAAAATCAAGGACACATACATTCACAATCTTGACAAAGTTTTTAAAGACTCTCTTTCAGATTCAAAAACAGTTATTGTAATCTCAGACACTAGTATCAAGAATAACATTGCTATATCAATATCACATGTCTGCATAGGCTATATAACATTCTTGCCAAAACCATCTATTATACCATCAATATTACATCAACTGAGGCAGAATTATTTGCTATTAGATGTGGAATTAATCAAGCAGTTCAAGTGACTGAAGCTACATACATCATAGTCATTACTGATGCTATTCATTTAGCTAGAAGATTCTGAATCTTTGACTTGTCATCTTATTCTTATTAACTATAGTCTATCACTATATTACAAGATCTCAGAACATTCTTCAATAAGAACTCTCACAATTCTATTGATTTTTGGTATTGTCCTAGTAATGCCAAATGGACTTATCATTCAACTATTGATAAAGAGACAAAACAGTTCAACTATATTCTGAACCTCCCATGCAAATTGTCATGGGACTTCAGCAAGAAAGAAGAATATGATTCAATTATACAAAATTGGCAAATGACATTCCAAGCCTTAGATTTCAAGGGAAACCATTTTCTCAGCTTACTAGATGATGATTATCTTTCTATCAAGCCCACTTACATGAAAGGTGGTGCTTGGCTCAAATTACTTGGTCACTCAAACTCATTGTGTGCAAGAGCAACTAAAGCTATCACTAATCACACTCCTATAGGTGAATATTGTCTGAGGTTTTTCCCTAAAG
>JAJOHK020001494.1:0-13189 GCA_022457215.2 Leucocoprinus gongylophorus | reverse complement strand
TTGATCATACCTGCATTACCTAATATCATTGCAACAGGGCAAGAACCTCGTTCATCTCATTGACAGACCCGATGAACCACATTGCTTCCGTCTACATAAGGATCGTGTTTTTTATGTCTCTGAGTCTTCTATGAAAATGGCGATATCTGTAGCAAGGCCGAACCTTGTCAGCCTCGGAACATGTTTTGGGAAATTCAGTAAGAGCGGAAAATTCAAGCTGCATGTGACATCTTTGGATTATCTGGCACAATATGCCAAGTACAAGGCAAGTACGACGTTCAAATAGATTGAGAGATGTATACCGAGAGATAATTATTAACTTAGATTTGGATAAAGCCTAATGGTGAAATGCCATTCTTGTATGGAAACCACGTCTTAAAAGCACACCTGGGACGGATAACGGAAGATACACCAGAACATCAGGGTGTTGTTGTGTATAGTATGAACGACACCCCACTGGTACGTTGAATAATCTCGCTAAAAGTAGTCAGCCTGATCACTGTAATAGGGCTTTGGTGTGACTGCTCGGTCGACGGTTGATACTCGAAAACTAGATCCAACATCAATTGTTGTCTTTCACCAAGCGTGAGTACTCGCATTAATATCTTCATTATCGATGCTGAGCGACGAAACTTTGCCAGTGATGTTGGAGAATATTTACGTGACGAGGTTCGTAATGTATCAGACAACTCACCGTTCATACGCTAACAGTCGCTCCTAGGACACCCTCTTTTAACCATGGTATCGACTTCATCCCTGATGATCTTTCTAGAATCTTCTATTTGATGGTGTGGCCCTCTTTTACGTTCGTCAGTAATCTTCACTTGTGTCCCAATGTAGGAGAGCCACCGCTCCCAAAAGGCCATACAAGTAATGACCAGAATCTTACCACGATCCGCGTGCAGAGATTTATGGTTACATTTATACTCCCAATGGTGGAGTGCATTATCGAAACCCAAGAGCAGCACTGTCCCATCATGTACAGTCTCGATATATGACTAGGTTTGAACACGCGAAGTATCCCAGATAAATGAGGTTCTCTGCTTTAAAACAGGGACCATGAGTCTCCAGTCAGTTATTCGAACTAGAATTATTGAGAACCGACGTGCACAGGTAGGTGGTCAGCTCACCACAGATCGGTCCTAAGCAGATCGGTCCGAAGCATTCGAGGTGAACCACCAGGTTGACAGAACAGAGGTAAAATTTAAAGCTACTTTTCTTGCAGCTAATTCCTATACCGGGGATCTAGCCTCAGGAAAATGGATACCAGCCAGTCCTTGATGCATGGGCATTTCGCACCGAACCCTAGACTTATCCGCAAAGTGGGGCAGAGGGAATCTTCACTGCCGTCAATCAGACTCTTGGTCGCAGGGCTGCGTGAATACGAGCGGCCACATGCGACTATACGGGTATCCAAAGTCGAAGGTTAGATTCAGGTCGTCGAGCCTGACGATGATTACGGTGCTTGTTTTGGCCAAAGTAATGTGCCACTGACAGTCTACATCGTCTCAGTCTCTGGATAAGTTGGTCACATCAATCACTAAGACAAATGTTTAGATAGAGTGGAGTGCATTATAGGAAGAGGATGAATCATTGAATGTCTGAGGGAGACTAGTAGGTACTGTACCTTCTATGTCGATAGTGCTCACCTCGACTACTCCTGCTCTATTTGTTTATTTCTTTGGTGCATGTGTTCTTTGGTCATATTCATTAATTCTAGATGTATTGAATCCGTTCCCAATCCCACCTCCATTATTCAAGGTACCACGTAGATATGTTATAGACATGTTGCTGCCTGATGATCACGGGACCTGCAACACAATATCATCTGCAATCTCCGAGTGACAGCACGGGGCATTTGAGCAGAAGAGTACGGTGTTAAGAACACAGTCGAGATAATACTGCCGTCACAAACGTTTTAAGGAGGCAGATTTTAATGGCATAGTGATTGAAATCGGAGAAGAGTTCGATCCAGGGTCGGTCTATATACACGGCACAAAAGCCTTTCTCTTATTAATTCGGAGGCTATGGCATGTGGCGGATCAAATTGCAAACGTCACACTGTACGTGTCTGGTCATCATGTATCAGGCTTCAGGGCCTTAGGTCCGTGCTTCATCCTCATCCTTGCCCTCGTCATGGCTTCAATCTCACGAAATATATACGAGAAATGGATCTCGATATCTGATGCAGACCTCTCTATTGGTCATATTGAAGACCTGAAACAAGCTCGCGACGACCTCTGGGTAGCTGCAGCTTGCGTCGACCGCATTCTTGATAGTGTTACCCTTCAGAGAGCACTTTTGGAGGCAGGCTTGTCGAGAACTGCTGGTGCTATAGAGAGGAGCAAAGATGCAGCTGCACTTGCTCATAGAACTTCAGAAGAAGAAAGGAATAACGCTTTAGTGGGTCACTTCTGTGCCACCACGGCCGATGCACAACTTTGTTGTCTTCGTTCAGTCCTCCTTCAAAGGCTAGACCGCCTCAACACGTTCTCAGAAATGCAGAAGGAGGCGCCATTGGTCGAAGAGGATATTGAGGACACTGGAGCTGAAGAAGAAAACGGGGTTAAGGTCGAGATCGAGGACGACTGGGATGACCCCTGGGCTGAAGAGCCCACAATCAAGCCAACCTCTGCATCAGTGCTTAGAAAGCCTCTGCAGATTCCCTTCTCTCTGGGTACTTTCCTAGTAAATGATCTATTGTGGTCAGCGTGCCAACTCGCATCCGAAGAGTGGTTCAGTTCTTTACGAATCCTGTTGGATAAGCACGGCTCCTATCTGTGGCCGTTCCGCTTAACAATATTGGATAGCGTGCCAGAATACGTTCATCCATCCGAATACCAACAAATTGCTCTCAGGTTCGACTTTCCCTCTTACAAAGAACTCGAGCCCTCTTTCAACCCCTGGAGAGCCGAGGTGGATCTATCTGAATCAGAAACATTTCGACGAGCTTTGAGAGATAGTGGAGCTGGATTTTCTTTCGGGTCGGTAGATACTCTATCCCCTTCGGTAGAACCGCAGCAGCCCCTGGATGCAGACGCTTTTGCCACATGGTACAAAGATCGTGCGAACAAAATAATTGCATCTACGGGTATGGTAGACAATGCACTGGCATTAATTCAATATGGTGCTTCCCAAGGGATTCCAAGTTTGGACGAGCTCGGGGAAGAACTCAGCTTACTTTCCCGACTCGTCTATGATACTCCACATCCAGACGACATCACGGAGGACTGGACGCTTAAACGTTGGCAAGCATTGGATCCTCCTGCAGTCGTGCGCGCGTACTTATCGCGTTCAGCGCCCGACTCCTTGGCCAATGACATTTCTCGGCTTGTATTGCCCTATCTCTACGTACTCGAAGCTCGTCTAGAGCGTGCAGGGATACCAGATCCCGACCTTCCTAACCGACTTCTTTATGATTTCATTCTTTCCTCGCGTCTTGAGCTGGCCGCATCCGTATTTGATGCCTCAAAGCCAACTCTACCTGTTTCACAGCGCATTGTAAAAAGAGAAGAGGATTTAGTATGCCTGGCACTGTCATGCCTGTATGGCAGTGAAAGCTTAGATGAGTGGGCCACGATGAGTCGCATATTTGAATGCTTACCAGCACCAGCGTGGGACTATCCCCGCGACGAGGACAATGACGAAGATGTGGTTGATACAACAATTGCGTCGCTCGGCACCTTTGTCACTCCCTCAATGAGTCATCCTCGCGTCTCACCTGCTGAACTCATGTGCTTCTTCAAGCCTTTACATGTCGCTTCGTTGTCACGAGCTCTCGATATACTTGATGTGCACCTTGAAGCTGGGGAGATATTCTCGCGGTGGAGTGTTCCCGCCCCTTTGAGATGGTTTTTGCAAAGTAATGATGATGTAGAGGAGCAACGAGTATGGGCGAACCGAATGGCCAGGCGGGCTGGTGGCGCACAGGATCAACTCAGCACAATAGAAGACTGGGAGTGGTTATTGGAGGATATGTTGAAATTAACGGGGAAGAGTGAGACCGGAGTCAAGAACGCATTTGGGCATCTAAGTGAAGACGAAATCTTCCGTATATTCTTGGGTGGTCTGTTGAGCGCTGGTAGTGAGTCACACTTCTTCCATTCATAGTCAAAGAGTTTTCTTATCCTTCATCAGAATTTGATATCGCTCGTAGTATACTCTGCTCGGCGCGGAGTAAACTACCTTTGAATTCTCAGGTGGTGGAAGAGATTGTTATTGCTGCTTCACACGAAATTTATGACAATGCTAGCTCTGGAAATTACAAAATAGGTGACATGAAGCTTGCCTACGACTGGTGAGTCCTGTGGCCGTTGACTTACAGACTGTGGACCTGAAATTGATATTCAGCCTTGACGTACCCCCAACATCTGACCGACTTGTTCGGGAGAAAGAGTTTATAGAAGCAACATCTCGAATTTCTTCCTTCAATGTCTGCTCTCGTCCTGGGATTCCTATATCGCCGATAGAGATCCGTCTAACGAAAGACAGGCTCTCTCTTGTATCTCGTGTTCTCTCCAGTAATAATGATGCATACAAGCACACCCAAGTCGTTCTCGACCTCTGCTACAAATTGGGGTTTCGCGGAGATGCAACTGCAGAAGTTAGAACACTCGCCATGCTTGCTGATGCCGCCTTGCAAGCAGAAGACTTCACCCGAGCGTATGAGAACGCAATGCGGATGGTAGACATTGTCATGAAACTCCGAGGTTCTAACAATTCATTGAATGTTGACAACGACCAAGTTCAGGAGGCAACCGAAGTATGCTGGGTTGGATGTTTTCAACTTGGTCGGCAGTCAGAATTTCACGACCTCAAGAAAAAGCTACAGCTTCTCGGACGCACCCTCGAATTATGCCCCCCGGAAAAGCTCCACGATGTCCTTGTAGCCTGGAGACATCTTGAGAAGGAAGACATTGTTAATCGCGAAAAGGATCTCATACAAAAGAAACAACTACACATCGGTGGTAAATTACTTGCAGACTCACTCCGACATCGTCAACGTCAAGATGGTCACGGTCGCAGTCATGGTCAAACCTGGGACCATGCCTCGATGGTACCTAGTGCCACATTCAACATAGCAGCTTCCTCTCTCCGTACCAAACTTCAACAATTCCACATGCCGTCTCCGCCACTTTTGTCGACACCAGATGCTGCCGCTTTGGCTAGCCGAACCTTCCGGAGTGTTGCTGCGAATTTTTCTTTTTCGGTTGGTCAGCGGAGCACAACACCTTCGCAGGCTTCTCACCATGGTGGATATGGGGACCACCAAGGACACGGTGTCTTGACTGTTGGTGGGAGTGGTTCTTCTCATGTTTCAGAAGCTGGTCATGCACTGGATGATGTATCATCGCAGGCATCGAAAGTATTTTCGAAAAGTATTGGTTGGCTCATCGGTGTGGATGAAGAGTAGCGTAGTAAGTAAGTAAGTAGTGGTAGTAGTCTTCGGTCAATTTGAATTGTCTTTTTTATATGTAGGATAACTGGTTTCCTCAGCAACGTGATGGGTGGACTGTGAATGGTTTTTTCTCGAGCATTCTTAATTTAGTTTACACCTCCTATTATTCCCTTAAAGTTTATAGTATTGCGTGAACGAGATTTATTTTTATTTCTCAAGTACTTTATATATAGATACGAGGAATTGATCGATCGATCGATGTGGCGGTATAAATGATGATATACATTGTAAAATAATAATAATTATGAAAAGACTTTTTTCCAAACAAAAAATCCTACATCCCAACATCCAGCATTGGCTCCACCCTAGAAAAAAAAGTAGTAGTCGTCGTTTCCACGTATAAAGGGTGAATACAACGTATAACTTTTTTTTAAAAAAAAGATATATGTGGAAGAGAAAGAAAGAAAAAACCAAGACCCTTGGCCCCCGGTTAGTAAAATAAAGTAAACTTGAGAGGAGAAACGACCTAGGAAGGAGGGAATCCACATATGAGCATTCCCCGTCAAACAACTGTTTGTGACCGGAAACAAAAGAAGAAGAAAAAACCCTGAGAAACTTTTTTTAAAAAATGACGGAAAGTAGGGGTTGCCATGAGAGAGAGAGGTGTATATAGAAGGAACATGGATAAAAAATAGGTAAATCCGGTGTGTCAAAACCAAGCTTAGAAAAGAAGTGTAATTAAGATGTATAAAGAACCAAGATGTACGTGTGTGTGTGTGTGTGTTGGGATGCGAGAGGGGGGTGAGTGTACTACGAGCAGATCCAGAAAGTCGAGAGAATGCTGAAGATAGAATCTGGATAGTAATAGGCAAAGAATTAGCGAGTAAAGCGGAGGCTGAAGTTAGAAAGGGGCTAAAAGGTGATTATGAAGGGACAATGTGTTGTACACAAACCAATGGATCTCCGAATAGTGACAACATCTAGCCGAAGAGATCTCAAAGATCTCAAAGATAGATAGTGAGTTGGGATATGTAGTGATGTCGTTCCAGTCATTGCACATAATCTGAGAGGTTCACCTCACTGCTCTCCTCACCTCCTCCAAAAACAACCTAATGAACCAATTCAAATTTGGCCATTAACGAACCTCGCAGAGCTACCTGTCTTCACTCGAGGTCTATTCATGACCCTACCAGCCCCACCTTCGTTTTTGAACGGTTTTTGTTGCTGTGGCTTGGAAGGTAATGGCGGCACCGGCGGCAACCTATCTCCACACTTCTCATAGCCTTCGTTATGTTTCTGCAACTTCATCCTGGCCAATTCATTCTTCAATGATTTAACCTCATTCTCCAACTCACACACTCTCTTCTGCCACATCTTATTGGTATTATCGAGATGCTCCTGTAAGACCTTGATCGCCGTAGCCGCTTGCGCATCCTTCTCCCTCACAGCGTGCGACGAGAAGCTGGCATTTGGCGATAAGGAAGGCGGTACGAATTGTGGGTCCATATTTAACCTCTCATCCACAAGAACATAATCATGATCACGACTCCAAGTTGGTCCTGCCGTGCTACCACTATCCGTGGGTGACGCAGTTCCACCTGTAACAGGGGTCGTAAGAGCTGTACCGGCAAAAGAAGGTGCAAGGGGACTGAGATTGTATTGTGACGAAGTTGCTGATGCTGAAGAAGACGAAACGGACATGGAAGCAAGTGAATCCAGTCTAAGCCTTTCGTTCTCTCGTCTTCTCACTATAGTATCGTCTCCGGTCTCTTTTGGCCCTATACTCTCCTGCTCATCGGCAAAGCCAAGTTTCGTAACGTCGATATGGTCACCGAAGTGAGCACTGAAGAGCGTTGAGACAGGACGTAATTTGAGCGCAGGGAAATCTTCGACATCAGGTGGTGCACGTTGGTGTAGAGACACATCTTTTATGGAGGCAGCTCGAGGGGATGTTTGGAGTGGGGATGTTTGGAGTGGGGATGATCCGTTACTAACGGATATATTGTGTGGTAGAGGATGTTTGGGACTAGTTGTTGACGACCATGAAACATCAATGACATCAGAGGTTCCCGGTTGATAAGCGCCTTCAAGTCGAGAGGCGGCCTCGAGCAAGGAAGGCGATAAACTTGGTACGGGAATACGATGAGAAGAAGGTTTAGGGTAGTGCCTCGAGGTGAGAATGGAGGCCTCGGACTGTGACAACGAGGGGGCAGAAGGCGGCAGAGGAACAAGGGATGGTTCCTTTTCGTTGACCTTGGCATTGCCGAACAACCTCATAAATCCGCTTTTTTTGTGCTTTAAGTTTTTACTGGTGATGACTGGCGCATTAGCATCCTTGACAGCTGATACTTCAAGGCCAGTGGCGAATCCACTCTCTGATCCTCTTCTTTCGGGTTGCCTTACTAAAGAGGACAATACATTTCTGGCTTTGGTACCAGCGCTGATAGATCGACCTCGGGCTCGTGCAGCCACCGATTCTGAGTAACTTGCATCGCTGGAAAGCGAGGGAGGGGTTTCGGGTGCAGTTGTTGTAGAGGAATCCCCACTAGACAAGGCCTCGCAAGCCCTTGTATTCAGGGAAAGAAGAGTGGTTCCACGACGTTGGGCACGAGCCTCTTCCAAGGATATGAGGGAGAAGCCAGGTTTTAAGTTGCGTTCTGTCCAGCCTGGGATGGCATGAGGGAGGGATTCATCAGGTTGGGGGTGGCTTGGAGTATCAGGACTGACAGAGACAGGGCTAGAGATATCCTTGCCGTGAACGTGTGATGTACGTCGCTTCGACGTCTCTGGTGCTGGAGCAGATATTGTCAGAGGTTTGGCAAAAAATGGGGGCACCTCGACAATGGTGGAATTGGAGTCTTTTCGAAGAACCTTGGGTGGCTCTAAGGAGTAGGAGACAAGCTCAGGGCTGGCGTAGGGATGGAACTCTTTGTCGATATGTCGATCGACAAAAAAGCCAGTTACGTCCAAGGACGAAGAATTTGTTGTATCGTAACTTACACGTGGAGAGGGTGAAGCAACAGCAGGAAGGGGGGGACAGGCAGCAGGATCGTTGGGGATATCAAGGGTGGAGGAATTTGAACGAAGCCTCCCTAGTGAGAATTTTCCACGAAGGCCTTCTTGACGTCCAGGATGATGAGAGTGGCCCAAGGAGGAAGTAGAGAGAGATTCTTGAGCTAGCGCACTGTTTTTAAATGCGATATTAGGGGAGACGCCAGGGCAGTTGATGAAAAGCACATACTAGAGAGCACCGCGAGGATGGGTGCCATCGAAGGAGCGCTTGGAGTTGAGAAAAGAGTGACTAGACTCGACGCTGGGACGACCGGTAGAGGGTCTTGGACTGGAGGACGAGCCCGTCTTATGAGATGATTTGCCTCGACCAGAAGTGAATATGCCGATCAGGCTGCTGTGGACGCTGTGTGCGATAGACGTGGCATCGTCTGCGTCGTCGTCTATGTCTGCATCGAGCTCCCAGGGGGCGCGTGAGTGGAAGCGCATTTTTGGACCGAGATAAGAGAGGGAGTCGTTATCGTCGTTGTCGTCGTGGACGGGGTCGTCAAGGTCGAGGGCGCTGGATGCGGGGTCGTCGAGGAGACGGGGGCGGGAGTAGTTGGACGTTGAGTGGTCAGGGAGAGGATCGGGGCGAGGAGTAGGCCAGAGCATGAGAGCACAAGGCAGGCCAGTCACGGCTAACTGCGGCGTATCACGTCTCTCTCTCTTCTGCCCAATGTCCACCAGCCACTGGCAGACTCGCATGCACAAAACACAACAGGCAAAGGCCACCAGGAAGCTCGAGCAGCAGCTCAAACACGAAAAACAGGCCGAGTTTCAGAGGCAAGTCTTTGGATGTCTACTGTTTCTTTGAATGTCTACCGTTTTTTTTGCTGTTCCTTTGAATGTCCACTGTTTTTCGCTGTTCCTTTGAATGTCTATCGTCCCTTTGGATGTTCCTTTGAATGTCGGCTGTCTCTTGGATTCCAATTCTCACCCTTTGTCCCAGGCGGCGTGAGGCAGCCCTACAGCGCAACAAGGCTGCTGAGCAAAAGCGCAACCTAGAAGAAGCCAAGGCCAAAGTAAGTTTCGGCTCCGTCTCCCTTCCTTTTTCTCTTTCACGCTTCCGAATTCCCAGATGGGCGCCCGAAAGGCTGCTAGACTCCGTCGCAAGGCTGGCAGATCCAAAAAAGTCAACCACTAACTAACTAACATGTATTCCTTGATTACTACGACGACTACTACTACTACAATGCCCATGAGCCGTCTATCTCTCCCGCTTTCACAAACGGTTTATCCAGCCCTGCTACTACTCCCTCGCACAGTGGACAGTTACTTGCCAGAACATCCTCCAACTCCATCCGCAGCTTCTCCCCCTCTTGTCCCAAATCTCTGTCCACTCCTCCCTTCTTCCCTCCACCCATTCCAGGTATCCAGGTTGGGTTTGAAACAATACTTACCAGCGCATCGGGTACAATCAAGTCCCGTAGTCGATCCCCTGCTGTGATCACACTTCGCCCTAACACATTTGCGGCTTGTGCACTCCCTTTTAGAGGATTGGCCGCTAGCCCTGCAATGTTTCCGAAATTAGCTGACAATAGTGTTCGTTGAGATGCCGGTTGCCGTGAAGTTCCAGTGGAGCCCGCTGGCGCTAGCTTAACTCCACCACCAGTAAGATTATTGGTGGTGATACTACTTGGGGCTTCTTTTG
Source organism: Leucocoprinus gongylophorus (assembly GCA_022457215.2). Classification (NCBI taxonomy): domain Eukaryota; kingdom Fungi; phylum Basidiomycota; class Agaricomycetes; order Agaricales; family Agaricaceae; genus Leucocoprinus; species Leucocoprinus gongylophorus. Next base: position 3,089 of record JAJOHK020001494.1, on the reverse strand, counting down.
TCAATTCCGCCTGCAATGCGATGATTCTCCGTAGTGTGTGGGGCGGTGAATATTCCTTGACCTGGCACTCAATTAGTCAGCATTTGGCTTGCACATCAGGAAAAGACTCACCATTCCAATTAAGCAGTCTACATGGAAGCTATGATGACAAGGGAATACATAGAACTGACGAGAAAGCACCCATTGTTCGCATTTGGAACACAGTTCATTGGAGTCGATCGTGATGAACCTGTTCTTCAGAGCCCCAATGTCCTGTTTGATGCTCTCCGCTGTCTTGGTCGCCTCATCCATCTCCTTCTTCAATTCTTCAATATGTGACGAATATTCCTCCAGTGCATGAGCAATCTCCTCTTTGAAGTCATCAATGACCACAAAATCAGGGAAGAATGGCAATATATCCTCAATCTTCAGCAAATCTGTGTTCTCCAGAAATTGCATCGCCCTGACATCCAATAAATCAGTTTCTCTCTCTCTTTCCCCCCTTGGATTCAAACAATATAACACACGCTTTGATATCTTTCTTATCCTGCACAACATATTTTGCAATCTTCAACCACAATTTCTTCCTCAGCACCTGATCCTCTTCCTCAGGTACTCTGTCTGCATTGATCTTCGCCAAGTCCAAATCCCCCTTCTCCAACGCCAAATCCACACTATTCTCATACAATCCCATCTTTGCATAAATGTGCACACAGGGCTGTATCCTTCCCGCAAGCTTACATATCCTCAACGCGTAATCCAAATCATAGTATGGTTTGCCTGTGATGGGATCGCTAGGTGCACTTGTCAGGAAGCGGATAAGTGGTCCATCGTTGTCTTGATTGATTTGAGTTTGAGTTTCGGATCGAGATTGGGGTATCGGTGTTGATGATGTAGGTGATAATACGGCATTACCACCACCACCATGGGTATACGATGGAGAGGAAGGAGAGACGTAGAAGGTAATAAGTAAGTTATGTATCGTAGATGATGTATTATGTTGTTCAAAAATAACATAATTGAGGTATCGGATGGCTTGATTCGGAGAGAGCAGATCTCGTGGTGTATGTTGTAGCTGAAGAAGTGCAGGAACAAGTCGTTTAGGATCAAGAGAAGGCTGGCGAACCCAAGAATCAACTGTATCTTTGGGTGAATTCCGTATGAGGACCGAAGCAAATCGGTAGTAAAGTTCGAGATCGTGTTGTCCGCTTATCACCTCGATAGCTTTGGACCACCGCTCTTCAAGAACCCAATGTTCAATCACACGGGCATGATCGCCTACGGTGGAAGCGAAGAAAAGATATATGTCTGTTCGACCATGACCTTGTATAAGTTCGTAGACGGTTTCTTTGTCAAGGTTGTTCTGAAAGAAATCAGTATCTTAAAATATGAGAGTTCAGAAGGCTCTGTCACCTTGTAAGTTTTAAAAAACTGGCGCAGATCATCCTCCAGAATAACCTTCTCTGTCTGTAGACTATCTACATCCTGTGAGACAGATTCAGCTGCAACGATGTCATCCAGCTCATTGCACTTGGACAGGTAAAACTCTACAAGCCAAGTAGCCAGCATCATTCGCTGGGTCAGGTCCTACAACAATCTAAGTCACAGTAAAAAAATATTCATACAAACGTACAGTCTTCTTCGTTCGCTCTAATCGCGAAATTAAATATGACCTCAGAGCATCGCGTTCTCCAATATCCAAAAACTTAAGCACAACCTCCTCGAACGTCGTCGAGCATTGTGAGTAACATCCAGCAGCTTGGAAGTATCTTGATTCCTTGAAGTACGAGTCCGCTTGAGCAGCCAGCACTCGATCACGTTGATACGCCGTCTGATAGGCATATGAGCCCAGTACATGAATTAGGAATTAAAACCATGAAGCTGTACAACCTTGGAAAACCGGAGTGCAATATCGAATTGACCTTTTTCAAGATAGATCTTCCATACATCCCGATCTTCATTGCCGACGACAATTTCGAAAAGAGATTGATTAGTAAAAACCCAATATGTCCGACGCACAGGGTCCGCGGACATCCCAAGGACGGTTTCATTGACTTTCTATATTGAAAGATCATCAGCTTGTTCGCAGTAAATAGATAGACACAACAAGGCATACTATAGGCAGCTGCTCCTCATACGATATGTGGTCGTTCAGATTACATATACCAACAACTCTATCCTTGAACAACAACAAGAAGTGAAATTCTGTCAGAGACAAAGACAGGGGGAAATCGTCAGGGCTGAGGCCAGGTAGACTTGGGTATGGGAGTAATTGTGCACTATCAATGTGATCTTCCGAGTCTGCCTCGACCTTGAGAGAGCCATGGTAAACTCCGGCCGCGGTCATCCACGCCATGCGTTTTGGTACGGAATGTACCTGATCAGGATTTGGAGTGAAGTATTGGAGATCGGAATTCTGGATGTCCCCAGGGAGCTCGAGAATTTCTGAATCAAATATACAAATAAGTTCCAGACTTGGAAATCAAAGCTGTCATGACGTACTTGGAACAGTATCCCGATACCCAGCAAACAGCTGTGAAAACACCTTTCCAACCTCATCAGACTTCCTGTCCACAGGACCTACGAACTGATAGATCCTCGTTGTGGTTGTAACAACAACCAATGCTTTTTTCACATCCGATACACCGAAGTAATTGAACTTGATGCCAGTGACTGGATGTCGCTCGGATAGAGTGAACACAGACTGTAGATATCGCTCCTGGGATTTAAAGAAATCCTCCTCTGCATCTAGAACAGCTTCATAAACAGTCCCGTTTCTCGCACCAACTAAAATCTCTCTTGTTGATGTGGAATGTGTCGTTGACAGCAAAGCAGCCTTGTTCCATGCAATACTTTCAATGACCATCTTGAATCCTTTGAGCAGTCGAGGTTTCTTCCAATGTCGATACAAATACCAGTTCTCGCCTTGAACCGAGGTTACAATAATGTGACGACCGGAAGGATCCATGAAAACTTTAGACAATGTCATTTCATTGGTTTTGCGAGGTATTGGAATTTTAATGACTTGGTCGGCATGCGAGAGTTCGATGAGAACGAGGAGGTTATTTGTGAATCCCATTACTAAAAGATCTGAGCTGACCACAAAGGAG
>JAJOHK020001493.1:0-13199 GCA_022457215.2 Leucocoprinus gongylophorus | reverse complement strand
ATTTTCTTGCTGGTAGAAATACATGCACTGAATTGTATGTTAGAGATCACTTCTAACACACTCAGTCTCATGATAGTTACTGTGGACTTCAATTAGTTAGTACAACTCCTTGTGGACATGTCTTTGATTCTTAGTTATTTACAGTTGTCCATGTTCACTGTATGACTCCTGGGTTACTTGATCACTTTCTAAGGCTGCTAGGACTGCTTATTTGTCACCTGTGCTCCATTTTATTATTGCATATCAGAGTTGGAGTTACTCAAGGTCTGAGGCTGATTATGCAGGTATTACTACTAGCTGTGACTGTTGGGGTGACTGAATGAAGTCCATGAAGTTATGTGAGGTTTGTGCTTCAAGAAAAACCTAAGAGGACAGAATAAGGTCTTCTGAAGGTGACAACTATCATAAATACTCTACAGTTTATTCCAATCTAGCAGAACAATGCTGAGGTAATCAAAAAATGATAGCAACCAAATGACTAGAAACTCTGATAAAAACATTTAGAAGATTATCTAAAAGAGTAGAAAGTATGGAATGAGAATTATAAGAGTGATAGTAGCTAATGGATATTAGACACAGTTCACATCTCATTATCTGGGATCCAGAAAGGAGCATCTTGGAAATCCAGAACTAAGTAATTTGAGAATATAGTAAACAGAGCAGAACAACCCTTAACTTCAGTTTATGTGCTACATCTCTATAAGTTGTATAAATCACAGATTTGAATCAGAAACTGAGGACTTAGAGAGTGGAAAACCACTGGAAAGACAGTGAGATGTGTTGTTGCTAACATTAGAAGAAGAGTGCTAGTTTTAGTTGATTTTCAGAATGACTATTACAGTATAAGCTACTAGATTATATACTAGTTAGTATACCTAGAATAGTTATCTAGAATATAACTGCTAAGCAAGTTACCCTAATTACTGGTGATTCTTGGATGTTAAGAAAGAGATATTCATGGAGTTATCTTGGACTAAAGAGGATATCCATGATGAAATAAATAGTTTTAATCTGCACCAGAAGAGGTTTGAGAGTATGGATGAGTATTACAATCACAAGACCTTAGAGTGGGTCAAGTAAAAGAACTTTGTATAGGGTTTACATAAGAGAACTCAATAGAGAACTCTGTACAAGATGGTCTACCTTATATACAAATACCTAATGGTCTGTGCAAGCTATTTCTATCCTGCCCTAAACAACCATGTATATGTCTTAAGGTCAATATGTGTTTTATATGCTGTATGATGTCATTCTTCCAGAACCTTCTACTTCCTTTTATACATCATGTGACTTGTGACAGTGTCATCTGATGTGATAGCATGATCTTGTCACTCTAACCCTAACCCTAGTTCTAAAAATAGAATAAAGGAAAAATAAATAAAAATAAAAATAAAAATGAGAAAGAAAAATGAGAAAGAAAAATAGAAAATACTAAGTCCACTCTTTGCGTTCTTGACATTATCCCCCCTTCAAGGTTTCTTCTCCAGAGAAACTGATTTCCATTTTTGCCAGTTCCTCTCCAACTTCCTCAAATATTCCTCTTTAAACTTTCCATCATTCCATCCATATAGCATCTTTACCATAAACTTCTCTGGTAATTCTCCTCTTCTAAAATCTCTCTCTTCTACCATATTTATCTTCTCTTGCCTCCTTATTTCTGCATTCATCCTTCCTTTAAATTCCTCCAACACTTCCTTTGCATTTCCTAAGTTCTCCTTCCTTTTCCAAGTATCATGCTTGGCTGTGAACCCCTTCCATCACATTAGATACTTATCCACTCCTCTTATTCTTCTTTTATTTAATATTTTCTCAATTTCCCATTCTTTGACTCTCTTTATTTCTATTGGTTTTTCTTCTTCTTTTTTCTGTCCTTCTATTTGTTCTTTGTACTGTACTATCTGACTGATATTCACAACCAGGTGGATTCTCATTGAGGTTGGCAGTTGTAATTTGACCACATTTGTTATGACTTAAAGCTCAAAGTGTTAAGCAATAAGACAACTCTTGTATTGAGTAACACAAGAGAACTTGATAGAGTTCCTAGTACAAAGTAGTCTACCTTATATACTACTACCCATGGTCTGTGCTCACTACTGTGCACCCTACCCTAAATAACCATGTGTATGATATGAGGCCAACATGTGTTGTCCATGTTGTATGACGTTACTTTATTTCAGAACCTTCTACTCTATTCTCCCAAGTTTTGTGATCAGTCTTGTGACTTTGCCATCAACCTGTGACTGATGTGACAGCATGACTGATAACCCCTAACCTGAGTTGATCTAAAAATAGAAAATGAAAGAAAAATGAAAGAAAAAAGAAAAAGAAAAAGAAAGTGAAAAGGAAAAATGAAGTCCATTGTCAACGATCTTGACAGCATTGGTGGATACTACTTCCTCAACTGTATAAGGGCCTACATATTGGTCCACTAGTTTCCTTGCTGGTCTTTTCTTGAACACCAAGTTCTTGGTACTCAACAATACTCTATCTCTTTTCTTCTAATCCTCAGTTTCTTTTCTCCCCTTATCTGCCTATCTCTTCATGTTCTGCTGTACCTTTGTTAATGCTGCCCCTGCTTCTTCATGTACTTTCTTTATTCTTTCTGCAAACTCTGTTGCCTTCTCCACTTTTCCTCTCTTTCTTATGTCATCTTCCATTCTTAACTCTCTTCCATAATTCACCATAAATGGTGACACCTTTGTTGCTGAGTGAGCCTTGTTGTTCACTGCAAACTCTGCTAATGCCAACCACTCTGGCCAATCCTTCTGCCTATGATCCACAAAGAATCTCAAATACTGTTCCAACTCTTAGTTCATTCGTTCTGTCTGCCCATCTGTCTGTGGGTGGAATGCTGTTGACAACCTCATCTCTATTCCCAACATCCTGTTCAACTCCTTTGTTAACTCCGCTGCAAACTGAGGCCCTCTATCTGATACCACACTTTCCAGTAACCCATGTAACTTCCATATGTTATCTCAAAACAACCTTGCTAACCCTTCTGCTGATGTTCCCTCAGTAGTTGCCACAAAATGCGTTATCTTGGACAACCTATCGCAGACCACTAGAATTGCATCTTTCCCAGCTACTACCGGTAACTTTGTGATGAAGTCTACTGTTAGATGTGTCCATGGTTTCTCTGGCATCTCACTTAGTTTCAACTTTCCTGCTACTTCCTCTGTCCTATTCTTTATCCTCTGACACAGGTCACACTCTTTCACATATCTCCCTACGTCTTTCGTCACTTCTGGCCACCAATAGTTCCTCGTCACCAACTCTACTGTTTTCCACCTTCCTCCATATCCTACTGCTGGTACATCATGGTGTAACCGGATTATCTCTGCTCTCAGCTTCACATCCTTTGGTACGTATATTTTTCCTTCTTTTATTATCAGATCTTCCTCAATCTTCCACTCCTCTCCTCTTAGCTCTTTCACCCCCATTTTCTTCATTTCTTCTACTATCCTGACTACTTCCTCATCCTTACTCCTCACCTTTTTTATCTTTTCTATTATATCTACTTCAGGTCCTTCTATTACTACTTCTTGTATGCTATGAATCCAATTGTCTTTAATAAATACTTGATTATCATTATCCTTTTCTACCCCTGCTTTCCAGTCTGATCGCCTACTTAGTCCATCTGCTTTTCCCATTTTTGTTTCTAGAACATACTTCAAAGTAAAATAAAATCTTGACAGGTAGAGTGCCCATCAGGCTTGTCTGCGATTCAACTTTTGTGCCTTCATAAAGTATTCCAAGTTCTTATGATCTGTCCAGATCTCAAACTTGAATCATGCATCTTCTAGCAGGTGTCTTCAGTTTTCTAATCCCCTGATAATTGCTAGCATCTCCTTGTCATGGATTTCGTAATTCCTCTCTGTCTTATTTAATGACTTGGATAGAAATGCTACTGGTCTCCATAACCTATCTTTGCACTCCATAGATAACACTTCTCCTGTAGCATAATCTGACGCATCTACTTCCATCCTCATTTTTTTGTCTAAATCCAGTGCTGCTAACAGTGGTTCTTTTGTAAATCTTTCCTTCAACTCTCTAAACGCCTTTTCTTGCTTCTCTGTCCAATCCCACTTCTTGTCCTTCTTCACCATATCATGTAATGGCCTAGCTATGGATGCAAAGCCCTCAATAAATCAATGGTAATAGTTTGTCAATCCTAAGAACTTCTGTACATCCTTGACACATCTTGGTGTCAGCCAGTCCAATACTCCCTTCACCTTCTCTTCTTCCATCTTTATTCTATCTTCTCCAATTATTACTCCCAAAAATCCTACCTCCCTTACTTTCCATTTGCACTTCTCCAGTTTCACATATAGATCGTTTTCCTCCAGCCTTTTTATCACTTCTGCTACTAACTCATTGTGCCCTTTCTTGTCTTCTGTTCCTATAATTATATCATCTATAAATGCTGCTACTTTTCCTGTGTTGATTAGATCCTGAATTAACTCATTCATCATCACCTGGAAGGTTGCTAGTGAATTTGTCAGTCTAAAGAACATGACTGTGGGTTCAAAAGACCTCTCCAGTGTTGTAAATGCTGCCTTCCACTCATCTCCTTCCTTTATCCATACATTATTATAACCCCATCTCAAGTCCATCTTTGTAAATACTTTCTTTGTACCTATGTTCTCTACTATGTCTGATATTAAGGGTAAAGGGTAATTATTTTTAATAGTCCACTCATTTAAATATCTATAGTCCTGAACCATCCTCTTCTTACCATCCTTCTTCCCTACAAAAAATACTGGTGCTGTTTGAGGTGACTTCGAGGGTCTGATATACTCTTTCCTCAGCTGTTCTTGAATGAACTTACACACCTCTTCTTTTTCTTCCCTTGACAACGGATATACCTTCTTTTTTCTCGGCACAAATCCTTCCTTAGTGTCTATTGCATAGTCCCAGATTTTTCTTGTAGGCATCCTCTCCGACTGTTTCTTGCTGAAGACTTTAATTCACTTATGAAATTTCTCTAGTACTAGCTTCTTGGCTTCTGCCTCTGACTTCGCTGCCTCTTCTTTTTCGTCCCATATCTCCTATTCTTCCACTACTTTCTTTATTTCCATTGTTTTCTCTTTTTTCTGTTTTTTCTTCTTCTCTTCTTTTCTCTGCTTCTTCCTTTGCTTCCTCTTCTTTCTGCTTCTCCCAACTTGATTTTCCTTGTACAGGTCTCCACTATTTCCCACACTCCTCTGGACATCTCGTCATCTTAATCTCCCCTATTCTCCAATCAATCTCAGGGTTGTGGCAAGCTAACCATGGCATTCCCAATATCACTGTCCATTTTTGTTTCCCAATCACATCTATCTCTGTCCTCTCCCTATGTCCCTGATAATAAATATTTATTTCCACAGTATTTTCTATTGGTCCTTCCTTATTGAACGATCTATCTACGTTTCTCACATTTATTGGTCTTTCTAATTTCTTCAACTTAAATTCTTGTTTTTTTTGCAAACTTTGAGCTTATTACTAGCCCAGTTGCTCCACTATCCAACAGTGCCTCTACTGTAATCCCTTCTTGTGTGTTAATCCTTTCCAAGCCTATCTTCACTGTAACTTCTCTTAAAAGGTTCCCTTTGTCCAGATCGCATATAGATGTATTCTCCACTACTCTAGAAAGCATTGCAAATCCGTTATAGCTACTGAGATCTAGTTGGGACTCTCTAGACCTCCTTCTCCATTTAAATTATTGTCCTGTTCTACCTCCATTCTTTGATTCATATTTCCACCTCTGTTTCTATAGTTTTTTGCTATATGTCCAAATCTTCCACAAGCATAGCACATCCTGTTGTTTCTGTCCACATCCATGGCATATGGGTTCCTTTGAGGAGACCCTGCCCCTTGCTGTTGGGGTCTCACCATTGCTACATTCGTTCTCTCTACTCCTTCCATTAGAGCAGGTCCTATGGGAACCTACTGTTGAGGCAATTCCTGCCTCCTTGGCCAAACATGAGGTCGTGGCAATGCTTGCCCTAGTACCCTCTGCTGGTTCAACCTTGGAGCTGGTGCTCCATTGATATCTCTCTTGCCCCTCAGCCTCTCCTCTTCTCTCCTACTTTTTTTATAATTATGATCTAGGGCGGTTGCTCTTTGGTACCATTGCTTGATTGAGCTTGGTTGGGTTTTTGCTTCCATCAATTTCCTTCTTATGTTTCTGTTCATACCTCATTTGAATTCTTCAATAAGTGGGCATCCTCCATAACTGCTTCTCCTTGCTGTTCTCTTGAAGTCCTGTACAAATTCTTCCATTGTTCTTTCTCCTTGTTCAATCTTTTTTAATTCTGCTACTTTTACCAATTCCTCATCCCCTTCTCCAAATTCTTTCTTTATTTCTGCCAAAAATTCCCCTACTGATTCAAATTCAATTTTCCCTGTCTCCAACTCCTCCATAATGTTCTCCTTTCAAATATCTGCCATTCCTCCCTGTACATATGTTAATACCCAATTGACTTGTTCTTCCACTGGTGCCTCTTTCAATCTCATCTTCATATACATCCTATAAGCCCTTACAAACCCAGAAACCTTCGATGGTGTCCCATCAAAGATTTGTGGTTTTGCCACCTCAGTGGCTGTTGCTATACCTTCCCCTACTTCTCTCCCTGCTTCTGCTTATGCTGTTAATGCTGCGATTTGCTCCTGAAGTTGCCTTATGATGGTGGAGTAGTTGGGTTGACTCATGGTATATGGTGGTAGTGGTAATAGTAATAGGGATAATAGAGTGAGAGGTGGTGGGGTTGGTTGTGATCTTTGAGCCAAAAGAACCGATCTTGTGCTGGACTCAGCCTCTGACTCGTACTCTGAACTCAAAATCTCTGTAGGTGATAGTGGGCCCTCTTCTTGTCCTACCTACACCGTCTACTGACTACTTTTTCCTACTGACTACTGTCCTAAAAAACATTGGCTAATATTCCTAAGGAGAGAATCTCTACACTAGACATTCTTTTACTAGGCAACATTGCTACTCTGCATGGACAGGTTATAAGGGAACCTGCAGCACAAGCTTTCTACTTGAAAAACTATCTAACACACCCACACAAGGTAGTATGTTTTACTGCACCAGTGGATTTTGGTACAACAAAGCGACTAGAATTTCCCCTCCTAGCTGGTATACCCCTTGAGCCTAGGGTCCAGCTGTTCTTCTTGATGAGAGAGCTATGTTGCTCACCGTCGAGGATGATAATAGAGTAAGTGGTGGAAAGGCTCTGTGTTGAGCAGTCCTAGGAAAAGGAAATTGAGTTCTAATGTTACAATTACAAGACCTTAGAGTGGATCAAGTAAAAGAACTTTGTATAGGGTTTACACAAGAGAACTCAATAGAGAACTCTATACAAGATGGTTTGTCTACCTTATATATGAATACCTAATGGTTTGTGCAAGCTATTTCTATCCTGCTCTAAACAACCATGTATATGCCTTAAGGTCAATATGTGTTTTATATGCTGTATGACGTCATTCTTTCAGAACCTTCTACTTCCTTCTATGTATCATGTGACTTGTGACAGTGTTATCTGATGTGACAGCATGATCTTGTCACTCTAACCCTAACCATAGTTCTAAAAATAGAATAAAGGAAAAATAAATCAAAATGAAAATAAAAATGAGAAAGAAAAATGAGAAAGAAAAATAGAAAATACTAAGTCCACTCTTTGCATTCTTGACAATGAGAGCAGATGGTTATCTATGGGTTAGAACAGATAAGATTGGAATATGGGATGTGACAGATACTCTATTTGTCACAAACTTCATTCAGCTTATATCTTCACAACCAGTAGATTAATTTTCACAAACTAAGTTGTACTGGAAAGCCCTAAATAATAGCTATTCACATATATGTGGAATGTACAAAAGCAACAACAAACAACCAAGATATTAGACCATCAGTAACTGTAAAAGTTTTGTTGGCTGATATCTTGTGAATAGCTGGACAAATTTGTATGATTGAACTTGCATTAAAAAGTGCTAATCAATTCATTTCTAATGATATATAGTATATTTCATAGCAATAAGTATTTATAGAGACATAAGCATATCAATATAGTAACATAATTAGCTACCTTCTAAAATTAGCCTGACATCTATTATAATAGATAACAGTCTCCATTAGATATGAGTTTTGATCATGTGATGAAAACAGCTTGCATATAGACTATTACTATTATGTGATAGTATCTTAGAAGTCTAAATAAGTGATTTACATTATCTGAGAATATATAAAATAGATTAGAATGATCTTTGGCTTCAGCTTGTATACCATATCTTTACTAGCTATACTAGTTGTATATTTCAGAATAGAACTTAAAAACTTAGCAAGTGAAAATCATCAAAGGGTAGTAAAGTATGTTGTTGCCAATATTGAATATGGATATTATTATTATTATTATTATTATTATTATTATTTTAAATCAACAATTTATTACACAGAGTGTGGTAGCAGAGTGTGGTAGCTACTTTGTAATTACATACAATAGATGCAGCCTACATGAAGATAGGGAAATTAAAAAGAGAAAGAGAAAGATAGATAAATAAGAAAATAATTGAAAGAGTCTGGGTAACAAAGAAGAGGAGGAAGAAATAAAAGGGAAATAAAATGATAAGAGTCACTCCAAGATCAACTTGGGGTAGCTGGGTGAATATTGTCTATAAAAGTGAAAGCTCTTGGATTAGCTATCAAAAACATGACGAAGTAACTGAGTGAATCTCTTCTTGGGTTCCAGTACCCATTGTGATGTGTACATTCATGAAGAATATGCCTTCTAGTCTCGATAGGGAAGTTTCCACAAGGACATTTGAATTCTTTGTTAGGAAAAAATTATAGGCAATATTCTCCTATCGGAGCATGGTTTGTAATAGCTTTTGTAGCACGAGTGCATAGTGAGTTTGAGTGACTGAATGATTAGAGCTATAGGCTCCCTTTGGTGTAAGATGGTTTGATATCTTCACAACTATTGTCGACTAGGTCAAGAAAATGTTTGCCTTTTCCATCCAATGCTTGAAATGTCATCTTCCAAAGGTTGATAATATTGTCGCTATCGATTTTTTTGCAGTAATCCCAAGATAATTTATTTAGGAGTATGGACTATGAATTGAATGATTTTGAATCTTTGTCGACAGACTGGTGAAGTCTCCATTTGAGATGGCTGGGGCATTCCCAAAATTCAATAGAATTTTCTTGACTTGTAGTGAAAAATTGCTGAAATTCATGAAGGATGGCTGTCATGTAGATCTGATATGGATGGGTTTTATCGTCAAATATCTTCTTTGCCATATGGATGGAGTCAGTGACAACAATGATTTTGGAAATGTTTTTCTTGTTGTATGCTTGGTTGATACAGCATCTAATAACAAAGAGCTTTGCTCCTGTGCTAGTGATAAAAGCTGTGTGGTGAACCATCTTAATCAAAGGATAGTCACATATGTGAATGTGTGATACTGATGTAGCGATGTCGTTCTTGACGCTAGCATCTGTTACGATGATTGCTATATGTAGTAAAGAGAATGAATGCATAGTCATTTTGTCTAGTTGTTGAAAATGTGTTTTGTTGTTTTTCTCTCTATTGGCTAAATTAAAAGAAAATTGGTCTGAAAAATGTCAACTATTCTAGAACCTGAGTTAAGTTCCAGATTGAGTGAGGAAAAAGATGGAAAAATTCCAAACAGTTTGTTGTTTGAATTGATAAGGTGACCTTTGATAATGGTTTTCTGATGCTTTGTGAGCATATTGATGGAGTGGGGAGTATGTTTGTTGTGCACATTATGGGAATTGACTATGAGAGTTCTAATGAAATAATTCTCTGGAAGAGCAGCAGAGCATAATTGAGATCTACTTGCAAGTTTTTGGAGATAGAATTTAATGGGGATTAGACCTGCGATAGCTTTGAGACCTTCTGTAGACAATGTTCTGAAGGCTCTCAGTATCCAAATAGCAGCTCTTCTCTGCATTTTTCCTAGGATTTTCATGTGGTATGACAAGGAGGCTTTGTTGTAAAACCATAATTAAAACTCATATAGTGCTATAAGGAGTACGTAACATCTATACAGAAGCCATTTTTGGATTGGGTTGATTTCTCACAATGAATTCCCAAGGAGTTTCATGTATTTGACTGTAGAGATGGCTTTGTTCAAGTAGAAGTCAATGTGTTGATGGAACATGAGTTTCTGGTTGAAGATGAACTCCAGATACTTCCATGAGTCTTTGGGGCAAAGAATGGGTCCTCCAATAGAAGAGAGGTTGAGAGAAGACGGATTGAACATTCCATGTGATCTGTTAAAATGGAATGTTTTAGTTTTCATATGTTCTATAATAAGTCTAAACTTGACAAGAAGTCTGGTCAATACATTGTAGCTATAAAAGAGTTGTGAGTTTGAAATATCAATCAATTTGTTTTGAGAAATAATGAGACCATCATCCACAAAAGAAATGAGAGAAACAGGAATGTTAAGGTTTTTTAAATGATTTTCTAAAATATATAGAAATGGTAAAAGATAAAGAACCAACAAGATAGAAGAGAGAGCGGACCCTTGGCTTACTCTCATATTCACTTCAAATGTAGAAGAGGAAATTTTGTTCCACACATAATTGGTTTTCCTTCTAATCAGATAGTCTGCAAAGAATAAGGTTACTTTTGGATTAAGACCCACTTTCTCAAGGGTAAGGATAAGAAGACAATGGTTGAGGGTTGGGAAGAACTATATGATGTTAAATACTAGGATGCTAGGATGCTCGTGGTTTTGTTCTTGACTCAGCCTAATCAAGCTATATGTGTAAGGGCGACTACTACATCAGTAGTAGACTTGAACTTAAGACTGTCTAATTGACTAGAGTGAATAAAGTTATTTCTTACAACAAGGAACTGGAGTCTTTCAGCGGTGACCTTTTTGATGAGTTTACCTAGGATGTTGAGAAGCGCAATGAGGCAAAAGGATTTGGGATAATCATATGCCATTTTGTTTGGCTTGGGAATAATCACTGTGAAAGAGCACTTGAAGTAGTTAGGCCAATGTCCTAGGTTGATGCACATGTCAGCGATGTTGATTATGTTGGAGAGGCAATCGTCCTGTTTGAGAATGGTTTTGAGATATCACCATGTTAGCTTGTCTGGACCAGATACTGATGAGTTGTTGTACTTGATTATTGCCTGTCTAAACTCTTCTATCGAGAACAGTTCCCATGTGGTGGTTGTTTTGAACCTTATTTCATTAAGAACATTAGTATTGACTTGACGGTGAAGTGCGGTATTGAAGGTGGCATAAAGAGCTTTCCATAAGCTGTTTGGAGTAAGACATAGCTGACCGTCATACTTGATGGCTTTGATGGCAGGTAGTTTGTGTTTGTTGATCCAGTTCATCAACTTCCAGATATCAAGATTATAGACAATGGACTTAACTTTTATTTTTTGCTTCTTATTTTATTTTATTTTTTCTTTTTCTTTTTCTTTTCTTTTCTATTTTTAGAACAACTCGGGTTAGGGTCTATCAGTAACACTGTCACATCAGTCACAGATTGATGGCATAATCACAAAACTGATCATGGAACTTGGAGGAATAAAGTAGAAGGTTCTAGAATAAAGTGACGTCATACAGCATGGACAATATATACTGGCCTCATGTCATACACATGGTCATTTAGGGTAGGGTGCACAGTAGTTAGCATGGACCATGGGTAGTAGTATATAAGATAGACTACTTTGTACTAGAAACTCTATCGAGTTCTCTTGTGTTACTCAATACAAGAGTTGTCTTATCGCTTAAATATCTTGAGCCTTAAGTCATAACACCAGGGGCTATGGCTCTTGTTCACAACTTCTTGGATCTTTGTGTCGAAGTATGATCTCTTGGTATTCCTAATGATCTTCTTGAACTTCTTCTAGTTTTCTAGACTTCTTGACATTCTGTAGTTGTTGAGGAATTTGCTGCACTCTTCTGTCCACTATTGTTTGGAGTGCTTTGTTATTCTCAATTGTTTTGCATTTTTGTTCCATGCTTGATTGATTAATAATTTGAGATAGTTGACTGTGTTTTCCAAATTGTTCTTGTCGGTGATATTGGACATATCTAGATTCTTGAAGATTGATATGACCTCTTTGACAAATGCAATTTCTTGTTCGCTGTTTTGTTGAATCGATAGTTTTGAGGTGTTAACAATTTTATCAACAATGGGTATGGTAATAAAGAGGGGTATGTGGTCTGAGGCAAGACAACAATTAGAATGGATTGAGTGTTGGTTGATTTTGGTTGACCTATATCAAAGAAACATAAGATCGATGACTAAATTTGTTTCTCCTACCATATCAGAATATCTAGTGGAGCAAGAGTTAATTGGTGTTGATAGAACTAAGTTCAATGAATCTGCTATAATCATAAGGTCATCGCTAATAGAGAAGTGATGGGAGAAAGAGCTGTCCCATAATTTATCCCTAATGTTGAAATCCCTAGTCATGACTATAATGTTATGAATGTTGACCTCAGTATCCTTAAGATACTTTAAGGCTATATAGGAAGAGTTGGAATATATATTCATACTGTTGTGGCAACCACTTATCACAAAGACAAATGATCATACAAACGGTAAATCTCTTAATGGGATATCAAGTGGGGAATTCACAAGAGAACTCGACAAGGAGTCTCTGCTAAATTAGAGTCCTATATATACAAAACATACTTGGTCTGTGCTACCAATATTTAACCCTACCCTAAAGTCCATGCTTCATCCTCATTCCTGTCTCATGTTCTACTCAAGACCACCATGTGTATTTCATGTGCCCTTCCATCATGTTCTAGGCTTGTGACATCACACCATGTGACATGTCATGTGACTTCCTTGTCACGTGCCTTCTTCATCGTCTTTTCAGGAAAATAAAATAAAGAAAAAGAAAAGTAAAATCAGAAAAAATAAAATAAAAGAAAAATTGTTAGTGTTCAATGTCCTATAACAATATAGTTATTAAAAAATGAAATGAAAAGAATGTCTCTGTGGCTGATAATGTTAGAATGGAGAGTAAAACGTAGAGAGGAGAAATGGATGTTGATGTATGCAGAAACTCTGGGGGAGTTCAATCTGTTTGTTGTTGTGGCAACCACTTATCACAAAGACAAATGATCACACAAGCGGTAAATCTCTTAGTTGGATATCAAGTGGGGAATTCACAAGAGAACTCGACAAGGAGTCTCTGCTAAATTATCATCCTATA
>JAJOHK020001492.1:0-13202 GCA_022457215.2 Leucocoprinus gongylophorus | reverse complement strand
TAACAAACACCAATTCAAACTACTAAATATATAGAGAAATGGCAAGAGTTTTGTCTTCAACTTAATTTTAGCAAAAAATCTCTAAGAAATACTAGAAAAGAATAGCTACTGCTCAGAGATAAAGAGTTAAAGGTTTTGAGCTCTACTAGATTATGTAAAAATAATCATCACCTAACTTTTCTTAATATTCAGTAGAGATCTACAGAGTTAGAGATACATATTTCCTAGTTGTTTACCAAGATAGAGAATAGACTGAACTTATATGCATTAAAATATACTTCTAATGTTTCTTGATCTTCCAAATATCTTGGTAACTAGTATAGTATATTAAATATTATATCATAACTATAGCAAGGCCATTACATGAATTGTTTATAAAAGAACAAAAATGAGAGTAAGAAATAAGGTAAGAGAAGTTATTTGAGGCATTAAAGAAAAGATTCATCATAAAACTGATTTTAGTAGTACCAAATTTGAATAAGAAAATAAGAATGGAGATAGATGTATCAGATTATACAATAGAAGAAGTATTATCTATAAAGTGTGCAGATGGAAGATAAAGACTAGTAGTCTATCTTTCAAAATCATTGAATAAAACTAAATATAGCTATGAAATTCATAATAAAGAATGTTAGCAACAATTAGAGGGTTGAAGACATAGAGATATTTGTTAAAAGATGCTAAATTCAAGTTTGAGATCCAGACTGACTATAAAAATTTAGAGTATTTTATAAAGGCACAGAAGTTAAATAGGCTATATAGGTCTTATATTTATCTAGGTTTTATTTTACTTTGAAGTATATACCAGAAGTCAGAATAGAA
This sequence comes from Leucocoprinus gongylophorus, assembly GCA_022457215.2. Taxonomy (NCBI): domain Eukaryota; kingdom Fungi; phylum Basidiomycota; class Agaricomycetes; order Agaricales; family Agaricaceae; genus Leucocoprinus; species Leucocoprinus gongylophorus. Next base: position 12,380 of record JAJOHK020001492.1, on the reverse strand, counting down.
AAAACAGATAGTGTTATGACTTAAGTTTTTAAATAAAGATAAAAGACAACTTTTGTATTGAGCAATACAAAAGAACTCAATAGAGTTTCAAGTACAAAATAGTCTACCTTATATACCACAGACTGTGGTCTATGTGCATACTACAACTAACCTACCCTAAAGTATATGCTTACCATAAGGTTAATATATTGTTACTATGCTATATAATATCATTTGTTCTTAAACTTTCTATAACTCTCTCTGTGTTACACCTTTGTCATGCTTTGTAACTTGTGTAACTATCATGTTAAACTTTTGTCTAAGTACTAAATAAAGAAAAATAAAAATAAAATCAAGTTTATTATTTACAACTCCAACAGATAGACTAAGTAGGGAATTAGATTTGAAGGTGGAAGTAGAAAACAATAACAAAAATCAAAAATTGATAAAGAAAGAATGGATAAGAGGAATAATAGAAGTAATAATGAAAGGACTAAAGATAATATTAATAGAAAAAATAAAAAGAATAAGAAGGAGAGATAAAGAAGTAGTAAAAGTAGTTGAAGAAATAAAAAAAAGCTGGGGTTAAGATATTAAAAAAAGATAAGTGGGAAATAGAAAAAGAATTGGTATTGAAGAAAAAAAAGATATATGTGCCAAAGAATAAAATATTAAGAATATAAGTGATCTAGTTATATTATGATATACTAGTAGTTGGACATAAAAGTAAATAGAAGACAACAAAGTTAGTGATGGGAAATTACTGGCAGCCAGAAATAATGAAAGATATTGGGAAATATATAGAGAGATATAATTTATATCAGAGGATAAAGAACAGAACTAAGGTATTAGTGGGAAAGTTGATAGTAAATAAGATACCAGAGAAGCTATGAATACACTTAATAATGGACTTTATCACTAAGTTACTATTGGTAGTATATGATAGATTGTCAAAAATAGCATATTTTTTGATAACAACTGAAGAAATATCAGTAGAAAGATTAGCAAGATTATTTAGAGATAAGTTGAAAGTTATATAGTTTAATAGAGAGTGTGATTTCAGACAGAGGACGATAGTTTGTAATAGAATTGACTAAAGAGTTAAACAAGATGTTAGAGATTAAGATAAGATTATCACTAGTGTTTTACCCACAGACAAATAGACAGATAGAATGAATAAACTAAGAGTTAGAATAGTACTTGAGGTTTTTTACAGAATATAGATAAAGAGATTGGCTAAGGTGGTTAACTATAGTAGAATTTGTTATAAATAACAAAATTTATTCAATAACAAAAGTATTACCTTTTATAGCAAATTATAGTACAGAGTTATGAATAGAAACAGATATCAGAAGAAAAGAAAAGATAGAAAAGGTAACAGAACTTACAGAAAGAATAAGAAAAGTTTAGAAAGAAGTTGGAGTAGTATTAAGAAAAGCACTGTTATGATTTAAAACTTAAAATTAAGTTAGGAAAAAAACCTTGTATAAGATTTATATAAGAGAACTTAATGGAGTTCCAAGTACAAAGTGTCTATCTTATATATATATTAGCTAGTTGGTCTGTATGAGACCTTATCTAACCTACTCTAAAGGCCATGTATAATCTATAAGGTTAACATATAGTAAATATATTATTGTTCTAGAATCTTTTACATTCTTTTATGTGATATGTGATCATGTGACTATGACTATAATATGTGATGAGTATGTGACATTATACTAACCCCTAACTCTAAGTCTAAAAATAAGAAAATAAATATATGAAATAAAATAAAAATAAAGTTCACTGTCTTCAATACAAAAAAAGATCAAGTAATAGGCAGATAAGAGATATAAGAAAGTAGAAGTATAGAAGAAAGAAGATAAATTAATGTTGAGTACAAAGAATTTAGTATTCAAGAAGAAGCCAGTGATGTTATAACTTAAAGATCTTAGAATAGATTAAAGAGAAAGAATTTTATATTGGATAGCACAAGGAAACTTAATAAAGAACTCTATACAGAATTGTCTACCTTATATATGTAAAACTAATGATCTATGCTTTACTATATTAGCCTATCCTAAATAATCATGTGTTTGTCTTAAGATTAACATGTGTTAAATATATTATATAATATCATCCTTTTATATCTTTCTATATTCTTCTATAACATATGATTATATAACTATTACTGTAACTATATCATGTGATCAGTGAATAATGTGTGATAGTGATATATGATATCATACAAAACCCTAACTCTAAGTCCAAAAATAAAAAATAAAAGAAATAAAAAGAAAATCAAAAGAAAATTGACAATAAATAGAGTCTACTATCTTTAATTATGACAAGTGAAAAATTTGACAGAGAGATATATAGGGCTATATATAGTTAAAAAAGTAATATCAAAGAATATAGTGAAGCTGAAGTTACTAGTATAAGAAAATCTACTTCTCTTATCTTTACTCTTCTACTATCAAACACTATAGTGATTTTGTCTCTTACTAGTTATTTCTTAATTCTGCTAACCTCTGTAGTCTTTCTTAAATACTCTATTAGACTTTACAAAACCTTATAAACACATTATTGACCTCTATCTCTAAACTTCTTCTACATACCTACTATAAATTCTCTTATTTTCTTTTCTGGAAGTATTCTAGCTATTTTTATTAGAGTTTCTAACTATCTGGCTGCTATCATTTCTCTATTATATTAGTACTGTTTTGTTAAATTGGAATGAACTCTTTTAATATCCAGAATAGTTACTATTTTTAAAAGTTTTTATTCTGTTTTCTTAGAACTTTCTGGAGATATACACTGCTTGTACTTCTTAAAACTTTTTAGAGATATTAAAGTCTGTATAAACACTATGGTCTCTACTATTTGTCTTAATAACTAGTTTTTATAAGAATTTATCTAGTGATAAATAATAGCAGAATTGTGAGATATAAAGAACTAGTGAAAGAATAAAAAATAGAAAAATCTAAACTAATTGAAGTTAATGAAGTAGAAAAATAAAAAGTTGAGAAAATTTCAAATAAAAGAAAAGTACAAGAAATAATAAAGTATTAAGTATATTAGAAGAATTTTATAATAGAGAATAATATGAGGAAAAATGAGAAGGACTTGGAAAATGCAAAGGAAGTAGTAATGGAGTTTAAGGAAAGAATAAGTATAGAAATTAGATAATAGAAGAAAGTAGAAAAATAAAAATTTGAAAAAGATGTAGAAAGTAAAGTTGAATTCAAATATTAAGAGAAGTGAGTTACTAGAGAAGTACATGGAAAAGATATTATTTGGATGAAATAATGGAAAATTTGGAAATAAATACTTAAAAAAGCTGGAGAAAAAGTAAGTAAAATAGAAAAAAAAGTTAAACTGAATTTTTTTAAAAGAAAAATCTCAGAAAAGAAGCAATGTTAGAGTTGTAAATAATAGACTCAGTTTTTATTTTATTTTTACTTTTATTCTGGATTTCATTTTCATTTTCTTTATTTTAGACTTATATATAAAGACATGGTATTCATATGGCAATTCTTCTATTGAGACAAGAACACATATAGTATATAGGTGTGAATAATATATAAAGTTATGAAATTCTAAGCAAGAATTTCTCAAAGATGTTCTTATATTTCTTAAATTTAATCTAGAAGTATTCTCTTTTTGAGAAGATATCATAGTAATTGTATTATGTAGTTACTATAGCCTACTACCATATCCCATATAATGAATTGTTGATTGTTTTTTAAAAAACATGATATCTGTTACATGTGGTCACATATGTCACAGTCACAAATTATAGGATTATATAGCACAAAGATTGTAAAAGTTTTTAGAATAGATAATATTATATAATATAGCTACAATATATTTGTTAGAATTAAAAACAGTAGACTTTATTTATTTCTTTTTACTTTTTAATATTCAATATTCAATTTTCATTTTATTCTCTTATTTTGAACTTAGGATTGAGATTAACATGATATTATATATAACTATTACAAACTACTACAAGTCACAATTATACAATCACATATTATATAGAAGAATATAAAAGATTCTAGAATAATAATATCATCCTACTATTAAGATTGAGAGAAGGGGACTTAGTTTCTCTTCATTTTCTTTTTCATTTTTATTTTTCTATTTTTAGAACTTAGGGTTAGGATTAGACATGTAAACACAAGAAAAAAGTGGAGAAGAATAATGTCATACAACATGTACAACACATGTTGGCCTTGAGGCATACACATGGCAGTTTAGGGTAGATTAGAAGTACTTAGCATGGACCAAACATCTTTAGTATATAAGGTAGACAATCCTGTGAAGAGTTCTCTATTGAGTTTTCTTATGTAAATCCTATACAAAGTTCTTCTCATTGACTAGCACTAAGGTCTTTAAGTCATAACATTAGAACTCAATACCACTCTCCTGGGACTGCTCAACACCAAGCCTTCCCTTTTCCTCTTATTCTCTTTGCATCCTTGACCAAAGGGCAACACTGCCCTTTAGTCAAGAAGAACAGCTAGACTCTAGGCTTAAAGGGGAGTACTAGTTAGACAGAGAAAGCCTAGCCATTTGTTTGTATCAAGGCCTACTAGTGTATTTCAGATGTATTACTCTTTTGTGGACATGCTCAATACTTCTTTTATTTATCAACCTCATGCTATAGGCCTCCTTGTGGCTTATCTATGCAGAGGAATAGCAGGTGTTCTTAAAATCCGGCTTAGAGTAGAACAGTCTTCTTAGACCAAAATTGTCTACATTTCCCTTAAGGCAGTAGTTGGTCAATTAGAAGTAGTCAGTAGACAGTATAGGCAGGACAAGAAAAGTGCCTGCTATTACCTACCAAAGATTTCTTTAGCCTCAGAGTATGGGTCAGAAACTGAGTCCAACACAGGATCAGTTCTTTTGCCACAAGAACAATCACTGCCCACCCTGCCATCTCTTACCCCATTATTACTGTCACCATCTCTACCACCACCTTATGAAATGAGCCAACCTGATTACTCCACCATCATAAAGTGGTTACAAGAACAAATCATAACACTATCTGAACAAGTAGCAGCAAGAGCAGGGGGAGGAGCAACAAGCACTGAGGTAGCTAAACCACAGGTGTTCAATGAGACTATAGCAAAAGTTCCAGGATTTGTAACAGCATGCAGGTTGTACATAAAGATGAGGATGAGGGAGGCACTACTATAGGAATAGGTCCAATGGGTGCTATCCTATGTGCAAGGAGGGTCAGCAGATATGTGGAAGGAAAATGTATTGGAAGAACTAGAGGTAGGAAAGCTAGAATTTGAGATAATAGGAGAATTTTTAGCAGAAATAAAGAAGGAGTTTAGAGGAGGGGAAGAGAAGTCAGTAAAAGCCACAGAGTTGAGGAGGATAGAGTAAGGGAGGAGGACAATGGAGGAATTTGTCCAAGAGTTTAAGAAAGTGGCAAGAGAAAGTGGGTATGAGGGACGACCTCTGGTAGAAGAATTCAAGAGAGAAATAAGTGGGGTGATTAGGAGGAAACTGATGGAGGCCAAGAACCAACTGGGCTCCATTGAGCAGTGGTACAAAAGAGCAATGGCCCTTGATAGAAATTGGAAAGAGAATAGGTGAGAAGAAGAAAGGTTGAGGGGAAAGAAGGACCAGGGAGCTCTGTAAAAATGGATATTGCCATGACCATTAGTGTGGCAAAGGAGGCAATTATCTTCTCAGTAAGTGACAACAGTGTCTGTTCCAATGGAAGGGGTGGAGAGGATGAATGCAGTAGTAGTGAGGAGACTGGGATAGGAGATGGGGATGCCTCCAAGAAGGGACCCCTATGCTATGGAAGTGGATAGAGAGAGGAACTGCTATGCCTGCAGAGGATTTGGGCACATGGCCCATCATTGTAGAAACTAGGGAAGAGAAAGAGTAGCAGAGAGAAGGAGGTTGGATTATGAAAGGAAGGAGAGAGGGACTTTATGAACATAAAAACTATTTAAAAGAGGAGGAGAACTTAGAAACCCTCAACTAAGTTCTCACAATAAATATATTAGCTACAGGAATAAATGCTGGTACATTGAAATCAGAGGGAACTAAGATAGAAGTGAGGAGGGCAGAAAGAAAACTATTGAGGGAAGTAATAATAAAGATCGGACTGGAAAGAATAGATATACAGAAGGGGATAATTATGGAGGCATTGTTAGATAGCAGGGCAACAGAGCTAGTAATGAGCTCAGAGTTTGCCAGGAAACAGAGATTCAAGTTGAAAAGACTGGAAAGACCAATACATGTGAGAAACATGGATGGCTCACTCAACAAAGAAAGACCAATAGAACACACAGTAGAAGTAAATATCTACTATCAGTGGCACTGGAAAAGGATGGAAATTGATGTCATTGGAGGACAAAAGTGGACAGTAATTTTGGAGATGCTATGGCTAGCTCACTACAACCCAGAAATTGACTGGAAGACAGGGGAAGTGAAAATAATGAGATGCCCAGAAGAGTGTGGGAAGCAATGGAGACCAGAACAGGAGAAGCCTGATTGGCAAAAGCAAAGGGAGGAAGAGGCAAAAGAGGAAGCAGGGAGAAAATGGAAAGAGCAGGAAGTAAGGAGGAAAAAGAGGAGGAAAACAGTAGAGGTAAAAAGTATTCTTTGTAGGGAAAAAAGATGGAAAGAAAAGGATGGTTTAAGACTATAGGTATCTGAACAAATGGACCATTAAAAACAATTACCCCCTCCCCTTGATATCAGATGTGTTGGAGAATATAGGAACAAAAAAAGTGTTCATGAAGATAGATCTGCAGTAGGGATATAATAACATAAGAATAAAGGAGGGAGATGAATGGAATGCAGCATTTATCATACCAGAGGGGTTCTTTGAACCAATGGTAATGTTTTTTGGACTAACCAACTTGTTAGCAACATTTCAGACAATAATGAATAAGTTGTTGAGGGACCTAATCAATACAGGCAAGGTGGCTGCATTCATCAACAACATTATAGTGGAGACAGAGATGGAGGAGGGGCATGACAAGATAGTGGCAGAGGTAATTAAGAGGTTAGAGGAGAATGACTTGTATGTAAAACCAGAAAAATGCAAGTGGAAAGTACAAGAGGTAGGATTTTTAGAGATGATAATAGGACCAGAGGGGATTAAGATGGAGAAAGAGAAGATGAGGGGAGTATTGGAATGGCTGACACCAAAGTGTGTCAAGGATGTCCAAAAGTTCTTAGAATTGGCAAACTACTATCATTGATTCATACAAGGCTTTGCATTTATTATGAGACCATTGTATGACATAGTAAAGAAAGACAGGAAGTAGGAATGAATGGAGAAGCAAGAAAGAGCATTTGAGGAGTTAAAGAAAAGATTTACACAAGAACCAGTGTTAGCAGCACTGGATCTAGACAAAAAAATGAGGATAAAAGTAGATGCTTCAGATTACACAATAAGAGAAGTACTGTCAATAGAAGAAGAAGATGGGAAATGGAGACCAGTTGCCTTCCTCTCTCAGTTCTTAAATGAGACAGGAAGAAATTATGAAATACATGACAAGGAGATGTTGGCAATCATTAGGAAGTTGAAGAGTTGGAGACATTTATTAGAAGGGACATAGTTCAAGGTCGAGATCTGGACAAATCATAAGAACTTAGAATATTTCATAAAAGTGTAGAAATTGAATAGGAGACAAGCCCAATGGGCTTTGTATTTGTCTTGATTTGATTTCACCTTAAAACATGTGCTAGGAACAAGGATGGGAAAGGCAGATGGATTGAGCAGAAGACCAAACTGAAAAGTAGAAGTAGAAAATGACAATGACAATCAAGTAGTAATAAAAGACAATTGGATTCGTAGTTTACAAGAAGTAGTAATAGAAGGACCAGAGGTAGATATAATAGAAAAAAATAAAAAAGCTAGGAGTAAAGATAAAGAGGTAGTTAGGATAGTGGAATAGATGAAAAAAGCAGGAGTAAAAGTGATACAAGGAGAAGAATGGAAAATGGAAAGAAAACTGATATTGAAGAAAGGAAAAGTGTACATGCCAAAGGATGAGGAGTTGAGGACAGAAATCATTTGGTTACACCATGATGTACCGATGGCAGAATATAGAAGAAAATGGAAGATGGTGGAATTGGTTACCAGAAATTACTGGTGGCCAGAAATGACAAGGAAAGTGAGGAGGTATATAGAAGAGTGTGATTTGTGCTAGCAAATGAAGAACAGGATAGAGAAGGTAGTGGGAAAATTGAAGTTGGAAGAAGCCCCGGAAAAGCTGTGAACACATATTTCAGTAGATTTCATTACTAAGCTACCGGTGATAGCAGAAAAAGATGCTATCTTAGTAGTCTATGATAGATTATCAAAAATGGCACACTTTATAGCAACAACAGAGGAGATAACAGCAGAAGGATTGGCAAAACTTTTTAAGGACAATATATGGAGATTATATGGGTTACCTGAAAGTATAGTGTCAAATAGGGGGCCCTAGTTCATAGCAGAATTAACCAAGGAGTTGAATGGAATATTGGGCATCAAAACAAAACTGTTGACTACTTTCCACCCTCATATGGATGGACAAACAGAACATATGAACTAGGAGTTAGAACAGTACCTTTGGTTTTTTGTAGACCACAGGCAAAAGGATTGGCCAGAGTGGTTAGCATTGGCAGAGTTTGCTATAAATAACAAAGTACATTCAACAACAAAAGTGTCTCTGTTTATGGCAAACTATGAATGAGAACTGAGGATGGGAGGGGATATTAGAAAGAAAGAGAAGATGAAGAAAGCCACTGAATTTGTAGAAAGACTGAAAAAAGTACAAGAAGAAACAGGTGCAGCATTAAGGAAGGCATAAGAAGAGATGAATAGGTATGTAGACAGAAAAAGAAAAGAGATGGAAGAATGGAGAAAAGAAGACAGAGTTTTGTTGAGTACCAAAGACTTGGTGTTCAAAGAAAGACTGGTGAGGAAACTAGTGGATCAATATGTTGGTCTATATACAGTTGAGGAAGTGGTATCCACTAATATAGTCAAACTACAATTACTGACCTCTATGAGAATCCATCCGGTCATGAATGTCAGTCAAATAGTAAGGTATAAGGAACAAGTAGAAGGCTAGAAAAAAGAGAAAGGAAGACCAATTGAGATAGCAGGAGTTAAAGAGTGGGAGATAGAAAAAATATTAAATAAAAAAAGAATGAGGGAAATAAACAGATACTTGGTGTGTTGGAAGGGGTTTACTGCAGAAAACAACATATGAGAAAGAGAGAAAGACCTGGGGAATGCAAAGGTGTTGGTTAATGAATTCAAAGGAAGATTGAGTGTGGAAGTAAGAAGACAGGAAAAGATAGAAACAGGAAGAAAAATAAAAGGGAACCTAAGAATAGAGGAATATGGAAGAAGTAAACTACCAGAGAAGTATATAGTAAAGCTGCTGTACAGTTGGAATAATAGAAGATTTGAGAAGGAATATTTAAAAAAGCTGAAAAGAAATTGGCAAAGATAGAAGTCAGTTTCTCTAGAAGAGAAACCTTGAGAGGGGGGTAATATCAAGATTGAGAGAAGGTAACTTAGTTTCTCTTCATTTTCTTTCTCATTTTTATTTTTCTTCTCGATTTATTTTCTATTTTTCTATTTTTAGAACTCAGGGTTAGGGTTAGACACATAAACACAAGAAGAAGATGGAGAAGAATAATATTATACAATGTGTACAACATATATTGGTCTTGAGGTATACACATGACAGTTTAGAGTAGGCTAGAAGTACTTAGCATGGACTAGACACCTTTAATATATAAGGTAGACAATTCTGTGAAGAGTTCTCTATTGAGTTTTCTTGTGTAAACCCTATACAAAGTTCTTCTCATTGACTAGCACTAAGGTCTTTAAGTTGTAACACCTACTGTTACAAATTCAAAACCTTAAAGTTGGTTAGAAAAGTGAACCTTGTATTAGGGTTAACATAAGAGAACTCAATAGAGAACTTTATACAAGACTGTTTATCTTCTATACAAATACCTAATGGTCTATGCAAGCTATTTCTAGCCTACTCTAAATGACCATATATACTATATATTGTGTGATATCATCTCTTTCAGAATGTTCTACATCCTTCTATGGGTTATGTGACTTGTAGCCATGTCATCTGATATGACCTGCTGTATGACAGCATGATCTTATCACTCTAACCCTAATCCTAGTTCTAAAAATAGAATATTGGGAAATAAACAAAAATAGAAAAGACTAAGTCCACTTCTTGTGATTCTAACACCTACATATTAATAGTATGTAATATACATGGTTTTTAAAGTAAGCTAAGATTAGTATAGTATAAACTAGTAGTCTAGCATATATAAAATAGATACTTTTGTACTTGAAACTTCATCAAGTTCTCTTGTGATAACTCTAATATAAGGTTTTTTTTTTGTCTTAAACACTTTGAGACTTAAGTTGTAACAATATTGGTCATACAGAGAGCACAAGAACTTTAGAATAGATTAGTTATAGTATATAAGATAGATTATTTTATAATAAGAACTCCATTGAGTTCTCTTATATTACTCAATACAAGAGCTATCAAAGTCAAAAGTAGTGAACTTAATTTATTTTTATTTTTATTTGATTTATTTTCTATTTTTCTATTTAGGATTAGAGTTAGAGTAACAAGATCACACTGTCACACATCAGTCACATCAGATGACACAGTCACAGTAATAGTCACAAGTCATGAGATGCATAGAAGGAAGTAGAAGGTTCTGGAAAGATGATATTATATAATATGTACAATACATGTTGATCTTAAGGCAAACATATGGCTGTTTAGAGTAGGCTAGAAGTAGTTAGCATGGACCATGAGGTTTTAGTATATAAAGGTAGACAATACTGTATAGAATTCTCTATTGACTTCTCTTATGTAAACCTTATACAAGGTTTTTTCTCTGGATTAACTCTAAGGTCTTGAGTTTGTAATAAGAGCTATCTTTTATCCAATCTTTACAACTTAAGTTATAATAAAGATTTTTATAGCTCTGGAATCTACTAGTATTTACACAAAGAATATATTAAGACAACTAAACAAAAACTATGGAAATACAGTAAAGTTATATTTTTAAAAAAACCTAAGAATATATTGAAATATATACTAATCAAGTACAATTCATCTTCAGGAAAATATAATATAAGAGAATCTAAGAGAATAGAATGATGTTATGGAACACTTTGAATACTGACAATTTCTATTTTATTTTCTTTTATTTTTCTAATTTTATATCAATTTTGCTTTTCTTTTCTTTTCTTTTTGATTCTGGATGATGAAGAGGCATGTGACACTGTAGTCACATGACATGTCACATGATGTGATATCATAGGCCTAGAACATAGTAGAAGGATCTGAAAGATAATACTAGGATATATGTATACAATATGGTGGCCTTGAGTAGAAAATGAAGTGGACATGAGATTGTAGCATGAACAATAGGGCAGGCTTAATTATTGTTAGCATAGACCATATGTAAAACATATATATAGGTGTCACAAACTTCATTCAGCTTGTATCTCCACAACCAGTAGACTGATTTTCACAAACTAAGTTGTGCTGGAAAGCCCCAAATGAGGGCTATCCGCACATATGTGGGAGGTACAAAAGCAACAACAAACAACTGAGATATCAGGACATCAGTAGCTGTAAAAGCTTTGTCTGCTAATATCTCATGAACGGCTAAACGGATTTACACGATTGAACTTGCGTTGGGAAGTGCTCATCAATTTGTTTCCAACGATATATGATGCATCTCAAAGCAACAAGTATTGGTAGAGATACAAGCATATCAATGTAGTGACATAATTAGTTATCTTCTAAAATTAGCCTGACAGCTGCTATGACAGCTGACAGCTCCCATCAGGTACGAGTTTTGATCATGTGATGGCAACAGCTTGCGCACGGACCATTACTCTTTTGTATATATACCTCTGTGTCTGAGAACTAGACCTCAGACTTAACAACATCAATTATTCTTATTGATACTTTTCATCATCTACCATCATCACATTCTTATACTGAACCTCTGAAACACCATTAAGTTCAAGTATCACAACTAGTGAGTATCTTATTTGTGATAATAGGACTCTAATTTAGCAGAGACTTCTTGTTGAGTTCTCTTGTGAACTTCCCACTTGATATCTACTTAAGAGATTTACTTGCTGTGTAGTCTTTAGTCTTTGTGACTAGTTATTATGGGACGCTTGGGACATGAACAATTTTTATTTTCTTTTTTCTTTTATTTTATTTTATTTTTCTTTTTATTTTGAACGATGAAGAGGCATGTGACATCGCAGTCACATGACATGTCACATGATGTGACGTCATAAGGCCTGGAAGGTGGTAGAAGGATCTGGAAGATGACGTCAGGGCACATGTATACAACATGGTGGCCTT
>JAJOHK020001491.1:0-13203 GCA_022457215.2 Leucocoprinus gongylophorus | reverse complement strand
TAGAGTAGTTACAGACTTGATGATAATGTTTGGCTTGGTCATGGAGCATAACAAGTCAGAGATCTTTCACTTTTCTAGAGCATACAATGACTTGAACCCAGAGCTGAATTTCTCAGCTATAGGTACTCCTACTCTCAAACCCAAGACATACTGGAGATACTTGGAATTCTACTTTGATCAATGCCTGTTCTTTAAGGAATATGTTCAGTACTACTCTACTAAGGCACTTTTAATGGTAAAAGCAATAGGAATGCTTACTTCGTTTCCTGGATACTGAAGCTTCTCTGCTTAATCTTATAGAATGCTTCGATCCCTTATATGTTGAGGCCATCCCAGGTTGCAGACTGCTAGACAGCTTTCCTGATCATGTTTCCTTCCACCCCTATAATCGCTCAAGCCTCAGAGATTGCAAAACTCACCTACAGTCTCTAGACTGCCTTTGTCTTGAGGTTTCTTTCTCCTCTTCTACTCTTGTGGTTGTCACTGATGCAAGTATTATACCCTCTAGACACATGCAGGCTGTCTCTGCTGTGCATATTTGGAATTTGGGCCAACAAGTATTGTCCTTCAAGACCCCAGCTAGTAGAATAACTGCTTCTAATGCTGAGCTGTTTGCTATAAGACTAGGCATTGCCAAGGCTACTAGCATGGTCATTAAATACATTATTCTCATCACTGACTCATTAGGATCTGCTAGATGAGCAGTAAACCCCTCTGTGCACCCTGGACAAGCCCACTCTTTGGCTGTCTGCTCTGCACTTAGATTGTTCTTTTCTCAAGGCCATGGCTACAGGATTGACTTCTGGGACTGCCCTAGCAAGGCTGAGTGGTCCCTCCACCAATTGGTCCATAACAATGTGACTAACACTAAAGTATCTGCTGGGCCTCACCCAGCAACTTCCATTGACTTCCTACGCTCTAAAAGTGTCATTTCTTGCCTAGACACTTGGAGAACATCATTTAATCATTTTACCATCCAAGGTTGACACTTTCTCTCTTTCAGAGACAGGAATTGACAATTTCTACAGCCTAGCTACTCCAAGGGTGGTAGTTGGCTCCCTTATATTGGCCAGTTAGTCACATTATATGCCAGGGTGACTAGAGCCATTCTCAATCATGCTCCTATTGGGGAGTACAGACAGTACTTTTTCCCTACAGAGTGCACCCAGTGTCTGTGTGGCCATTGCCAGGTGGAAACATGACGACACATTTTTGCAAACTGCTCTAGGTTTGCCCATAGTCTGTTAACTGACCCATCTTCATTAGTTAAGGACTTTGTTGACTTCTTGAAGGAGCATTCAGGTATATTTGCCTTCTCTCCTTAAGAACGACCTCCCCCTCCTCCTGAGCCTCCATGAGTGCTCAAGTATCTTGTGTTATGACAACCACTTATTACAAGGACAAATGATCACACAAGTAATAAATCTCTTAAGACGGATATCAAGTGGGAATTTTACAAGAGAACTCGATAAGGAGTCTCTGCTTAATTAGAGTCTTATATATACAAAGTCCTCATGGTTCATGCTACTAATAATTAACCCTACCCTTATGTCCATGCTCTTTCCTTATATTCACCTCAAGGTCGCTATGTTGTATATATGTGCCCTGACGTTATCTTCTAGATCCTTCCACCACCTTCTAGGCCTATGATATCACATCATGTGACTGCAGTGTCATGTGCCTCTTAATCATTCAAGAGAGAAAAAAAAGAAAAAAAGAAAACAAAATCCCTATAAAGTCAGAAAATAAAAGAAAAAGAAAATAAAAATTGTTCATGTCCAAAGCATCTCATAACATCTTGCTTTTCTGACTCTGTAGATAGATTCTCAGTTTCATTTTCTCAGTTTCTTTTGATTCTGTATTCTCAGTATGATAGGTTTCTCTAGACTTGGATGCATCATTAGTAGGTTGGTTACAAGCAACCTTTATCTAGATTTCATTTCTAATCTCTTCTGACTATAATAATGTCTCTATCTGCCTGTGAAAGAGGTTTCTGTCCTCTGAGGCCTCTAAAACTGTAGATAGTTTGCCACAGACTGTGATCAAGCACCATGTAATAAATTGATGAACAAAAAAAATAGCTTTTGTAGCCTAGATGAATAATTTGGCCTTAGGCTTAGGTTGGAGGTCAAGAGAATAGAAGATGGTACTGTCTAAGCTTGGATAGTCTTAGAGATTGTTGCAGCTGAACTAGGTACCATAGCCACTGATTTGAGATTAGATAAGTAGTTATAGCCTTAGGGAGAGAAAAAGCCCTTGAGATAAGTAATATTTTGCTCCTAAAGTTAGGAGAAAATCCAGAGAAAAGAAAGAGTGGGAGCATCAGATTAAGGTGAGATCTTAAATCAATTCTAGCTAGCTTCAAAGACAGTCTAAAGTATCTTTCAAATATAAAAGCCAATTTCTAGAATAAAAGAAAACTGTTCAATAGGGCAATTCTTAAGAAAGTGTTTTTGAACAAAGTATGCAAGACACAGTAGAAAAATACCAAGCACCTTAGCATTAGCCTCAAGATACTTGTCACAACCAAATAGTAATATTACATAGTGATTACTATCCTATAAGTCAGAGTTATGTGTGAGATTATACAACATACTATTACATGTCACATAGTGTGACATTGTATATATCACAGTCATGCTGACTGGTCACATCACTTTTCTTTTCTAATTGGAGGATTAACTTGACTAATTTATGAATTATGCATAGGGTTTAGGACCTCTGGATAATTTGAGAGGCTATTTCTAGTCTAAAAATTAAGTCTCTGTCCTCCTCAGCAGACACCTGGTCATTCCAGCTCATAGTAAATACTTTCTCTTTAGGAATAAGAGTAGGAAAAGCAGTAGGAAGCTTTAGAAAAGACAATCTTTTAGAAGAGAGTTTGCCTGTAATTACTCTTGGGGTAGTAAGCATCTTAGGGTTAGAACCCACACTCTTCTTCCCACTTTCTTCTGAAGAAAATAAAGATAAAGCCTTAGAAAAAGGGTTTCTTAAGGCAGAAGAGACAAAGATGCTTCCAGATGAGTGTCTTACAATATAATGAGTTTGAGGTCTTTTTCTAGAATGAACTCGTTTACAAGCCCTAGAACTGGTCCTGGAGAGAAGGTTTAGAGAGTCTGAAAACTTACCAGCATATTGTAAACTGTTCTGGAGACCAAGAAAAAGTATGGGATTTTTATTTGAATTTTTCTGAATTTTCAGGTTAACTATAATGGTGGTTAAAGAAAGAGTGTGATGTGAATCAAGCATCATTAATAAACAAAAAAAAAGTCAACAAAGAGCTCAGAGATCATCTTAGAAAGCAAGTTAAAACTAGCAATAAAGTCTAGAGAGAAAAAGTTAAGTTGAGAGTGTTTTTTATTCATAGAGAGCAGAAAAGCTACTTCTTCACTATTATATTTCAAAACTTTCCTATGTATCTGAATATTCTCTAGAGCAACAGAAAGATTAATTATAAGAGAAGCATAGTCTAAAAGTTGTCTAAGATCAGGCTCAATAGAATAATGGATAACTTAGGTATAGCTTATACTTAAGAAAATAAGGTCAATGACTAAGTTAGTATGACTACTAATATCTGAGTAGTAAATAGGGACAGAAAGTGCTGGAAGGGAGCACACAAGACTATAGATATCTGCTAGATCCCTCAGAGTCTGGCCAACTGCAGAATATAATAAAATAGAGGAATTCTATTCAACATCCCTAATATTAAAGTCCCCACCTATATATAACAAATTAGGAATATTCAGAGCTTTTCTGGTCAAGAAGTTGACTGTAATATGAAGATTATCTGAGTAAATATTTATAAGGAACTGATAGATAGAAGTTAGATGTCCCTGTAATCAACCATATCTCTCCTAAGAGCAAAGCAAAGTCTGAATAGTCTAAAATGAATGAAATACATAACTCTAGGTGTCTGCTCAGAGTCTTGTGGAACTTAAACTACCTGGATCTATTCTAAATAAATAAGAGCACTGTTAGATGCAGTTTGCACTTGAAGATAAAAGTCCATGAAGTTGGCTTGAACATGCATAGAGTATAGAAACTTCATACAATAAGCTCAGTGATGTGGACTTGTTGGAACAACCTTGGCCTCAACTTATATATTATGTCTCCTATAAGCTACATAGTCACAATTTCAGAGAATAGTCTTATAAGAAGTTATAAGAAGAGAAGTAAAGTACATCACCATTAACACTGGAGATTTAGTATCAACTTTAGTCAATTATCAGGCTAGCTATTACAAAGTAGTCACCAGCCTTAAATATATAAAATAATAAAAGAAGTAACTAAAACAGATCTTCAAGCAAGTGTTTCATTAGTAAAATACTATATAGAAGTTCAGATTTAGAGAGGAGAAAACTCTATATAAAGTCTGAGTAAATTTGCAGAGTTTGAAAAAGATAATTAGGCAATAGACATAGATAAATATAACTACAGATTTTGACTCAAATAAAGCAAAATAACTGTGGACTTTTAATAGAATTAAGTCTATTATAAAGTATCAAACTACCAACAGAGTTTTGGGTACAAATAAGATTAAATAACTATGGGGATTTGATATTGTATTGAAGTTGAACATGTTTCAAACATATTTCAGAGTTTAGAATATGACAAGCACTAACAACTTCCTAAATACCAGAGCTTGTAGTAAAAGATACAAATCAAATAAAATTTCAGAAAGATTCTTAGATAAATAGAATACCATACAAGTCTTTCTAGAACTCCAGAAGACTGTCAACTAGCATATTGTTCTTCTGAATATTCTGTGAATAAATATAAATTATGTTAGTTGTATTATATATACTTAATAACTACTTTTAATGGGGCCATTAATAGTGTTGTAGTTGGCTTGTCCAGAGCACATCTTAGCAGCCTTATTAGTATACCACTGCTTGTCAAAGTAATAGTACTAGAAGAAATATTTGTTATTGTCAGCAGAGTAGTCATTCTTGCAGTTCAAATATTTGAAAGTGTGAGGGTAAGATTTACCAGCTGTAGTTGTCTCCCTAAGAGGGTTAGACTTGGGATTGGCCTTGTAACATCAAGCCAACAGTCTGTGGTTCTCAACTCTATAACTACTATATTTCTGATATTTAATGTTTTGAGCATAATAGGCATGTCTTGGATGTCTTCAGTGTCAACAATTACAATACTGAGCTACTTGTTAGGCATGGTTTACACTGGGTGGAAGTCCACAGAATGGACTTGGAGATGAGCAGACTTATGGAACAACCTTGGCTTCAGCTTATGTACTGCACCATCTGTCTGCTGTGCCATCTGTCTGCTGCATAGTCGCAACTTCAGATGATAGGAAGAAGTCTGAGATGGGAGTGAGTGCTGATTTGGTGTGTCGCTGTTGAACACTGGAGATTGAGTTCAATAAGAATTATCTTTATTGATTATCAGACTAGTGAATTACAGTATAACTACTAGTCTTATATATAAACAGATATTATAGGAGATGCTTAAGGTTTTAGTGGTAAAGCCCCTATTACCCCAAGTGGAGGTTTCAGTGTTGAGACACTGACAGGAGTAACTTTGTCATGAAAGACCAAGTCAAATAAGAGTATTTCCACTATGGAAAATAAAATACCCAGATGGTTGTAGCACTGTCATAAAACATGTTGCGAGAAAGGTGGCTGCTATGGAAGATGGGCTTGTATAATTTGGAGATGATATCACTGCAGGGATGTAATTTCTGGATGGGTGGACTTGCATATAACACTACTCCAGAATACATGACAGTTTCCCTGACTGTAGCAGTATAATGCCCAAAGTTAAATAAGTAGTTAATAAGTATCTTATTCTTAGAACCCTTCTGTAAGTCTCAAATATTGATCCAAATTACAGACATGTCAGAGTTAGGGGAAATCTTTATAATATGAGGCATAGAGACTAATGTAATACCCTTAAAGAGAAGAGAGTTAGAAAGAGTCTCCACTACCTGAACAGAAAGAAATGAGTTAGAATTCCAGTAGAGAATACTTAAAATTTTTAGAAAAAACTTGGACTAAGGTAAGCAAGACTCTATCTTAGTAATCTTACTAAGACCAGCAGTGTTGTAGACTTGAAACCTTAGTATTGGTTCTGAGACTAAATCTTATACTGGGTTGATACAAGAAGAACTCAATAAGGAGCTCTTACTCTATCTACCACTATATATACTGTCTGATCCTGGTCCATGCTACAACATTATATTACCGACCCTAAAGTCCATACTCCGACCTCATGTCCTATTATTCATCCACATGTGTTTTTCTATAAGGCCACCATGCTTCCTACATATGCTCTAACATCATACCCTTTACCCTACTCCATTGTTCTATGTTATTACTCTTAATCTCCATCATACATGCATACATCATGTGTGCACCATGAGGAACCCTTGTCCCTTAATGTCACTCCTAACCCTAACTCTATCTCTAGACTCTTCCTGATCCTTCTAGACCCTAAGTCTTTCCAGACCGCTCTAGACTACTCTAGCCTATCACATGACTTCCAGGTCATGTGCCTATCTCCTAACCCTATGTCCATTGTAGACTAATAAAATACTACTACAATATCTTTACTCTGTCCTAACCCTAACCCTAAAGTCTGTCCACATCCTTACACTATAACAAGCAGTTTTCTTCAACTGTTGCTTAATAACCTTCAGTTCTGCTACAAAGGTAATAAAGTTGGTAGATATGAATACACTATTTCATGCCTTGTATACAAACTCAACTCTAAGCTTAGAGTGAGCACTAGCCAAGCTCTTGTTATAGGAGTATTATAAATGATGTTTTGATTTTCCAAATGGGAAGATGACTCAGCTGATCCATGAATCATATTGAGTGGTCTAAATATAGGAGCTTGGGGCATTTAGATACTTTTTGAAACATTTTCAGCTCTAAAAACCATATTGCTACCCTCTTTGGCAGCAATTTAGTTGTCCTAACTCATATTAAATGCTTTTTCTTTAGAAAAGGCAGTAGGAAGCTTCAAAGACAGTCTTTTGGAAGAAAGCTTATCTGTAATTACTCTTAGAACAGTAAGTATTTTAGAGTTAAAACCCACACTTTCCTCCTTACTTTTATTTGAAGAAGGGGAAGATAGGATCTCAGGAGAGAGATTTCTAGAAACAGAAGAGATAGAAACACTTCTAGAAGAGTATTTTACAATGTAATAAGTTTGAGATCTCTTTCTAGAGTAAACTCACTTTTCAGCTTTAAAATTAGTTCTAAAGAGAAGATTAATTAAATTTAGAGATCTACCAGTGTGTTGAGAACTGTCTTGAATGCCAGAAGAAAGTGTAGGATTTTAAATTGATTTTTTCAGTTTTTTTGAGTTAACTATAATAGTAGTTAAAAAAAGAGTAATTGAAAGAAAGAATCTTTTTGTGACTTTCTATGCTCCAAGAGTGTTATATCTTGTCTAAATATCTAGAGAATATCCTTTAACTATTCTACTGTCCAAGGTTAACACTTCCTTTCTCTCAAAAACAAGAATTACAAAAATACTCCAGCCTAACTATTCTAAAAATAGTAGTTAGCTTCTTTATATTGGCCAGTTGGTCACACTATGCACCAGAACAACTAAAGCCATTCTCAATCATGCTTCTATTAGAGAGTATAGACAGTGCTTTTTCTCTGCAAAGTGTATCCAGTGTTTATGTAGCCATTGCCAGGTAGAAACATGATGACATATCTTTGCAACCTGCTTCAAGTTTGCTCATAGTCTATTAATTGACCCATCTCCATTGGTTAAAGACTTTGTTGACTTTTTGAAGAAGTATCCAAGTATATTTGTCTTTTCTTCTCAAGAACCTTTTTCTCTCTCTGAGCTTCTATGAGTGCTCAATTATTCTTCTTTTCTGATTCTGTAGATAAATTCTCAGTTTCTTTTCTCTCAGTTTCTTTTAACTTTGTATTTTTTCTTACTTTTATCTATTTTTCTTAATTTAATATTTTTTTTCTTTTAACTTTTCTTTTTTTATTTATTATTATTTGATAATGAAGAGGCATATGACTGTGATCACATGACATGTCACATGATGTGAGGTCATAAGCTTAGACTTTGGAAGAAAGGATTAAAAGGATGATGTTAAGATATATATATGGCATAGTATCCTTATAGAAGACATGAGGTTGATATATGGTAGAAGTATGGACTACACATAGACATTAGGGTAGAGCTATTTATTATTAGCATAGACTATCTATCTATTGTATAAATAGGATAGTAATATATTAAGGACTTCTTGTCAAGTTCTTTTGTAATCTTACTTGATATCTATCTTGAGATTTATTACTTGCATTGCTATTGGTCTTTTGACTAGTGGTTGCCATAACAGTAGGTTGGTTATGAGTAATTTTTATTTTTAATCTCTTCTAATGTTAATAATGTCTTTATTTGTCTATAAAGGGAATTTCTATTCCTTGAGGCTTTTAAAACTATGGACCACTTGTTGTAAATAGTCTACTATAGACAATTAAGTACTGTGTAATAAATTGATGAACAAAAAAACTATTAGAAAAGAATAGTTTTCCTATTATCTCTTTAATCATCTATATTGTTTTTACTAAATCTCATTATAAAATGAACTACTTACTTATTTGTGATATCTAAATTTTGAATGTACTCTCAGAGATTTAAGAGTGATTCACAAGTTCAATAATGATTGATATTATTAAGTCTAAGGTCTAATTCTTAGATATAGAAGTATTTATACAAAATAGTAATGGTTTGTGTGCAAGCTGTTTCCATTACATGATTAAAAATTGTACCTGATGAGAGTTGTTATCTGTCATAGCAAATGTAAGGCTAATTATAACTAATTATGTCACTATATTGATATGTTTGTATCTCTATCAATACTTATTGCTTTGAAATATCATTAGAAATGGTTTGATAAGTACTTTCCAATACAAGTTTAATTACATAAATCTGTCTAGCCATTCATGAGATATTAGCTAATAAAACTTTTACAGTTACTAATGTCCTGATATCTCAGTTGTTTGTTGTTGTACTTGTACATTCCATATATATACAGATGGCTCTTGTTTGGGGCTTTACAGAATAACTTAGTTTGTAAAAATAAGTCTACTAGTTGTGAAGATACAAGCATAGTTGATAATATAACATTATATTTTGTCAGATCTAGAATCATACCCTCAGTTGCTATAAACAACTTTGAGCTCTAGGCTTAACACTATAAAGAGTGTTAGTGTTTCTTCTTTCAATTTTGATAGACTATTATACTAAAAAATATTAGAAAAACAGAGTATATAGTAGTATAGTATAGTGTAGACAACTAACAACTACTGATCTGTGATAAATACTATGATAGAAAGCTTAAAAAGTACAAGCAATAAGTAGTAATAATAATGATTCAACTTATTAATAAGATAGAGATACAATAATTCAGAATGAATGAATAAATATATTTAAGAGTCACTAGAACTAGAAGAAAAAGAACTAGCTCTAATACAGTCTAGCTATGAACTAAGTACTGACTGTTTGAGTATATACTTATTTAATTTATATAATAATGAAGGAAGTTAGTGAATATAACTATAGAGACTGTAAAAAGAAATTAACAGAGATATTAAATAAAGAAATTGAAATGAGAAATAAATAAAGAGATGGAAATAAAGAAGAAGTGAACAAAAACACATTCCTATGGTGGTAATACAAAAATCTGGATATTTAGTCTTCTATGACAGGAATACAACTCAGTCTTTCATAACAAAGTTCTTATATCTTACTCCTATCAGTATCTTACCACTGAAATCTCTGTTTGGTATAATACACTGAAACTCCAAGTATCTCTTATATGACTGACTTATATATAAGACTAGTAGTTATACTATAATTCACTAGTCTGATAATTAACAAAAATAACTCTTATTGAACTCAATTCCCAGTGTTCAATGGCAACACATCAAATTAGTACTCACTTCTATCTCTGACTTCATCTATTTTTCTGAAGTTATGACTATATGGCAGACAGATAGCATAACATATAAGCTGAAGCCAAGATTATTCTAACAAGTCCACATCACTGAACTCTTTTCACAGAGTTTACATACTCTATACATCCCCAAGCCAACTCCATGGACATCTGTTTCCTAGTATGAATTACACCTGATATCAATGTATTCCTGAATAAAATAATGTTAAATATTGATGTACTTAGCATGAAAATAGGCAATAAGATTATAAGCAAGAGTAATATAACACTGATTATCAGTATTGATAATTGTCATAGTAGTCTGGAGAAAATCAAGTTTTTCAAGTAATGTATAAATCCAAATAGCTTCTTTAGTAACACTAGCTAAAGCTATATATTTTGCTTCAACTGAAGAGATTATGATAGTTAGTTGTTTTTTTGAAAACTAAAAAATGAAATTACTAGTAATATCAAAAATGAACTTACCAACTAAACAGTAGTTATCAGAATTCTGAGTCTAATTAGAATTAGTTTATTTAACCAAGTCAAAACTTCTCTTTGTTTGCCTTTCTAAAACTAAACCAAAATTCATAATATCTTTAAGATAATAGAGAATAAACTTTGTAGCTTTCAAATGAACAATACTAGGATTGCTTTCAATTGAGCAATGAGGTTGACTACAAACTGAATGTTGGGCTGAGTTTGAGTGATTGAGAAACAGATAAATTATACTTAACAGCTAAGAGAGTAAAAACAAGTATAGTATTTTACATACTAAAATAAGCAAGAATTTGATAAATATATAGACTAGTCTTGTAGAAATACTTGAGTACCTCCTTAATATGCTAACAATATTTGGACATGTTATTCAAGTAGATGATTATATCATCCAGATAGATTATAACACAGATATTCAAAAGATTACTAGAAGGCTATAGGAGTATTGGTAAGACTAAAGGATATTACAAACTATTCAAATAATCTGTAATATACCCTAAAAGCAGTTTTCCATTTATCACCATCAGCAATATGAACTAAGTGGTAAGCATAATGAAGATCTATTTTTGTATATACTCAAGCTTTGTGAGATAAGTCTAGTAGATTAGAGATGAGGGAGAGTGAATAGCAATTCTTTTTGAAAATATAGTTAAGACTATAGAAGTTAATATAAAGGCATAGTAAACCATCTTTTTTCTTAACAAATAAG
Organism: Leucocoprinus gongylophorus; assembly: GCA_022457215.2. Taxonomy (NCBI): domain Eukaryota; kingdom Fungi; phylum Basidiomycota; class Agaricomycetes; order Agaricales; family Agaricaceae; genus Leucocoprinus; species Leucocoprinus gongylophorus. Next base: position 2,065 of record JAJOHK020001491.1, on the reverse strand, counting down.
ACTAGTATACCATGTGGAGAGGAGATTGGTTAGATAAAATCTATATTAATATTTTTCTTAATAAATTTTTTTAGAGCATCTTGTTTGGATGCTAAAAGAGAGTATATAGGGCTAACTAGAGGTTAAGCATCCTCTTCCAAGTTAATTTGGAAGTTATAAGAGCAATGAGGAGTAAGGACTTCAGCTTTGGTTTTACTGAAAACATTGGTAAATTTATGATACTTAGAAGGAACATTGGAAAGATTAGAAGTCTCTGCAAGTTTTGCAAAGTTAGCCTGAATATCTGAAGAGCAAAGACAGAGTTGAAACTTGTTAGAGCCCAGAAGTTTCGATATATACATGAATGTTATAGTATCAATAATAGCAATGTTAGATTGCTCAGAAATAGATATGAAGGTCTTAAATATAGGTATGAAATCTACAGAATTTGATGACTATAGAGAGATATTAGGAAATGATAGAGATACCAATAGTATATTAGCTGTAATACAAGAGAAAGCAAGATTTTTCTGCAAAGATAGATAAAAGTTTATTGGCCTATTTATCTAGTCAATCAGTAGATTGTATCAGATGAGCTAGTTATATTCAAGGACCAAACATAAAAGTCCAAATTCATACAATTATCAGTGAGGAAAATTATAAGTAAGTTAGCAATTTCAGGGATAACATTATTTGATAATTTGATAAACTATCAAACAAGCAGAGGGCAACTGGTGAGGTTGTAGATACCTTCAAGTAGTAAGTATTCACAAATTTTAAGTCTATAAAGCAATAAATAAACTTAGAATTGACTAAAGCTTAGAACAGATTTTATTGATATGATTCTAACTAAGGATTAAGAGAGAAGTAAGAGAGATATAAAGGGAGTAAGAATTAGAAAGAGTGGATGTGTTGAGTTAGATGGGACTCATTGCTACATAGAAAAGTTTAATACAGCCTTTAGTCTATACAGAGTCTTGAGAATTACTTTTTTTTTCTGAGGATTTCTCAAAAATAGCTATTAAAACACTATAGCTTTTGGAAGTGACTGTTATCTGCTTTTTAGAACAGGAGTCCAACTTGTTGTTATGAACTAAAGCTCAAAAGGTTAAGCAATAGAATAACTCTTGTATTGAGTAACACAAGAGAACTCGATAAAGTTCCTAGTACAAAGTGTCTACCTTATATACTACTACTTATGGTCCATGCTCACTACTGTGCACCCTACCCTAAATGACCATGTGTATGACATGAGGCCAACATGTGTTGTCTATGTTGTATAATGTCACTTTATTCCAGAACCTTCTACTCCATTCTCCCAAGTTCCATGATCAATCTTGTGACTATGCTATCAACTTGTGACTGATATGACAGCATGACCGGTAAACCCTAACCCGAGTTGTTCTAAAAATAGAAAAGAAAAAGAAAAAGAAAACTAAAATAAAATGAAAAGAGAAAATAAAAATGAAGTCTATCGTCAACGATCTTGACACTTGTAGTCTTCTACATTATAATAAAGACATAGGTTATATTCAAAATACTTCTTGCACTTGTTACTAGTCAACTTATATCATATGTTAAGTCTACTCATTCAGAAGATATATCTCTATAGTAATGTTGTTATTCCAATATTTATAAAATAAGTCTATCTTTTATGATGGCTACCCTTCTTGTAATACATTTCTATGATAGTGATATAACAATCTAAATATCCAGTCTTCTATAATGGAAATACTCTTATTTTACTCAGTTTTCTATAGCAGAGTTTTTTTATCTTACTCCTGTTAGTGTCTTACTACTAAAACCTTTGCTTGGGGCAATATACTAAAACTCTGAGCATCTCTTATATTACTAACTGGTATATAAAACTAGTAGTTATATTATAATTTGCTAGTCTGATAATCAACAAAAATAACTCTTATTAAACTCAATTCCCAGTATTTAATAGCAACACACCAAATCAGTACTCATTTCTATCTTAGACTTTATTCATTTATCTGAAGTTGTAACTATATGGCAGATAGACAGCATAGTATATAAGCTAAAGCCAAGGTTATTCTGGAAAGTCTGTATCACTGAGCTTTTT
>JAJOHK020001490.1:0-13213 GCA_022457215.2 Leucocoprinus gongylophorus | reverse complement strand
CCAAATCAGCACTTACTTCCATCTCAGACTTCTTCCTATCATCTGAAGTTGCAACCATGCGGCAGACAGATGGCACAGTATATAAGCTGAAGCCAAGATCATTCCACAAGTCCACTCATCTCTGAGTTCATCCTGCAGACTTCCACCCCAGTATAAACTGCGCCTGACAGTATTATCAGACTCCCAAGTCTGCTGCCGCTTCTGAGCAGTTCTGTCTGCTAAACACTCTGTCACAGTTCCATCTGCAATCCATTTCACCTTGCACTTCAAAGTCCAAATAGCTTCCTCTTGCCATAATTCTTCAACTCTGATCTCACCGCTTGGGACACCCTTCAACATAATCTTATATTTCAGTGACCAGATGGCTTATCTGCCAAATGTACTACAACGTTCAAGACAAATCCATCAAAGAGGCCATTCATCTCCAAGGTTTTCTTCCAGTACAATCTAACTTGGCCAAACAGTTTCACCTATGCTTAGCCCAAGTATCGTCCCTATAGACAATGATCCTAATTGGGAGAATACTCATACTAATCCTAGTACTAACAATAATATAGCTAATAGACCCACATCCTCTACTTGCTCACAGTCAAAACCCCATCAGAGCGATAATACTAATGAAAAATTGGCCAAAGTACTTGGTCAACTTGCTAACACCCTTAATTCTAATCAGACTTCTGGACCCAATACTAATTCAAGGGGAACTAAAGCCTGTATCCCTGACACTTTCAGTAGCACTGAGCCTGACAAGCTCAATAATTTCCTATTCTAATGTTGTATATACTTCCATGCTAATCTAGCGCAATTTGATATGGACATTGTGAAAATCAACTTCACAATGACCTACCTTACTGAAGTAGCCTAAGACTGGTTTGAGATGGGCCTCAACCAAGAAGACCAGGGCATCCTTCAAGACTGGCTCTCTGACTGAAACCTATTTGTAGACGAGCTACATTGACATTTTGGTCTCTTGGACCCCATTGGTGAAGCGGCCAATATGCTGGACAATCTCTGCATGAAGCCTAGTGACAAGATTTCTACTTACAATATGGACTTTATGTGCTATACCTCCCAACTAGGTTGGGAAAATAGTGTTCTGTGCCATTGCTATTACCAGGGGCTCTCCAATCAGATCCAGAATCCTATCTCCACCTGGAAACAAGGAAAACCCACCTTGTTCCAGAATATGTATGCTTTAGCAATGACCATCAATCACTGCTACTGGAAAAGAGACTGTGAATGCCACTGTGCAAGGCAAGCAGAGAAAGAGGCCCTTGAGTCCTACTCCCAGAAGCAAGAAAAAGCTTCTACCTCCGGTTCTGCCATGGCCTTCCAGAACAAGACAAATACACCTCCAACAGCCCCATCTGCCAAGAATTCTTCCTCTAAGTCATCTCCATCCCTCACTCCCAAGAAGCAACCCAACACTTTGTAGGTAGACCTTTCTTCCAAGCTAGCCAGCAATAGCAAGTTAACCAGTGACGAGCACAAGAAGCACCTTGAAAACAACTTGTACCTCTATTGCAGTACAGAAGACTACAAACTGGACTCCTGTTCCAAGAAGCAGACTATGGTCTCTCCTAAGAGCAATGGTTATTATAAACTAAAGCTCTTAGAGTTAAGCAATAGAACCACTCTTGTATTGAGTAACATAAGAGAACTTGATAGAGAACTCTTCTACAAACTAGTCTACCTTATATAGTCCTACAGATGGTTTGTGCTAACTACTGTGTACCCTACCCTAAATAGCCATGTATAGTCTATGTTGTATGACATCATCTATTCTCGAATCTTCTACTAAATTCTTCCAAGTCCCATGATCTGTCTTGTGACTATGCCATCAGGTGATTGATGTGATGACGTGACTGATCAACCCTAACCCTAGTTGTTCTAAAAATAGAAAATAGAAAAATAAATTGAAAAGAAAATAAATCAAGTCCATCTTCTTCAATCTTGACAATGGTGCTTCAGCAGCTGCCTCCAAGAAACCCTCAGAAAAAATTTGTGGATACTCACCACTTGAAGACATCCACAACTCCTCCAGTTGCTCTTCACTTGTTTGATGGTTCATCTAACAACACCATCTCTGAAATTGCCAACTTGTCCATAATATTTTCCACTGGTGATTGTATGAATCTGGACTTCTATGTCACTCTGCTTAATTCTTCCTACTCTTTGGTCCTTGGATACAACTGGCTCGCCTGACACAATCCACTAATTAACTGGATAAATGGGTCAATAAACTTCCATCCATCTTTGCAGGAAAATCTCACTCCTTCTTGTGTCACAGCCAACACACCATTGGCATCTCTATCTCTTTTGGACAGCCCTCTGCAATCATCAGACTCTGCAGTTTCCATACTTGCATCTGAGACCTCTATTTTAACTCCGAGCGACCTAACATCGCTATCATTGGTGCTGCAACATTCTTGTACACATCAAAACTTCTGGGCTCCAACAATTTCGAACTCTGTCTTCGTTCTTCAGATATTCAAGCTAACTCCACAAAACTTGTAGAAGCTCCTGATTTGTCCAATGTTCCTTCCAAGTATCACAAATTTGCCAATGTTTTCAGCAAAACTAAAGCTGAAGTTCTCTCTCCTCATTGTCCTTATGACCTCAAAATCAATCTGGAAGAGGGTGCTCAACCTCTAGTTAGGCCTATATACTCTCTTTCAGCATCTGAACAGGAGGCTCTGAAGAAATTCATTGAGGAAAATCTTAACACAGATTTTATCCGACCAACCTCATCTCTGCATGGTGCACTGGTCTTATTCGTTAAGAAGAAAGATAGTTCACTGCGCCTTTGTGTCAACTTCCACGGACTTAACCACATCTCCAAGAAGGATCGCTATCCGCTTCCACTCATCTCCAACCTACTGGACTCATCTCACAAAGCTTGGGTCTACTCAAAGATAGATCTTTGCCATGCTTACTATTTGGTTCACATCGCCAATGGTGATGAATGGAAGACTGCTTTTAGGACACACTATGGATCATTTGAATGGTCTATAATGCCCTTTAGCCTTACCAATGCTCCTGCAGCCTTCTAGCGATTCATGAATGATATTTTCTCCAACCTTTTGGATGTCTGTGTTGTGATCTATCTGGATAATATACTCATCTACTTGAATAACATGTCCAAAAATCACTGACATGTGAAAGAAGTACTCAAGCATCTCCACAAGGCTGGTCTTTATGCCAAAGCAGAGAAATGCAAATTCTACTCTAAGTCAGTAGAGTATCTAGAATACATCCTTTCTCCTTCTGGCCTTACTATGTCCGATGACAAGATAAAGATTATTCAAGACTGGCCGGAACCTAAGAAAGTCAAGGACATTCAATCCTTCTTAGGTTTCGCAAACTTTTACTGCTAGTTCATCTTCAACTATTCGGACATTGTCATTCCATTGATATACCTCACCCGGAAGGACATTCCTTGGAAGTTTGACTCCTTCTGTCAAGATGCTTTCAACTCTCTCAAGAAAACATTTACCTCCACACCTATTCTCACTCATTGGATTCCCAATGCTCAACTCATTGTGGAAACTGATGCCTCAGACTATGCTCTCGCTGCAATCATTTCTATTGTTAATGAAGATAATGAAGTTTATCCAGTTGCCTTTCACTCTCACACTTTCACTGTGGTAGAGTTGAACTACGACACATATGACAAGAAATTACTTGCCATCTTTGAAGCCTTCAAGATTTGGTGACACTATTTGGAAGGTCCAGCCTATTCTATCGATGTTGTTACAGATCATAAGAACCTTGAGTATTTCTCTACTACTAAGGTATTGACCCAGAGGTAAGTGCAGTGGTCTGAGTACCTCTCCCAGTTCAACCTTGTCATCAGGTTCTGCCCTGGACATCTCGGCACTAAACTGGATGCTCTCACTAGATAATGGGATGTCTATTCTAAAGGGGGGAATACTAGCTACACCACAGTCAACCCTCACAACTTCAAGCCTATCTTCACTCAAGAACAACTTGCAGTCTCCATACGAGCTACTGTCCTTCTTTTTCCTTCTCTCCATGCAGCTACAGTCATAGATCTGGACACTCTACATCAAGATATCCTATCGGCTCTCTCTGGTGACCCAATTGCTACAAAACACATCTCCACAGATGGCCAGTAGTCTACGGACCCAAATAGTCTACTCTTCCTTGACAACAGAATTTATATACTATCTGCTGGTAACCTCCGTACATGTATTCTCCAGTATAATCATGATCACATCCTTGTTGGACATTTTGGTCAAAACAAAACACTGGAATTAGTTTGCCGCAAATACTCCTGGCCTAGCCTCTGTGCTGATGTATAACAATTCTGCAAGTTCTGTATCACTTGTATGTGATCCAAGCCACAACATCACAAGCCCTACAGATCTCTCAAACAACTCCCCATCCCTAAATGACTATGGAATTCCATTTCTATGGACTTCATTGAGAAACTTCCATCATTCTCTAGATTTGACATTATCTTGGTCATAGTCAACCAGCTCACTAAGTAGGCAATCTTTATCCCTGCCTATGACACCATCACATCCGTGGACTTAGCACGTCTATTTGTCCTTCATGTGTTTTCCAAACATGGCATTCCTTCCCATATTACCTCCAACAGAGGCTCAGAGTTTGTGTCAAACTTCTTTCAATCTTTAGGCATTACTCTCAACATATGGCTTCACTTCACTTCAGGTTATCACCCCAAAGGTGATGGACAAACCGAACGCACGAATCAGACTCTCGAGCAATACCTCCGTATATATTGTAACTACCAGCAAGACAACTGGTCTGAACTCCTACCTCTTGCAGAGTTTGCCTACAATAATGCTCCAAGTGCTACTACCGGTATTTCTCCTTTCTTCACTAATAAGGGATATTATCTGAACATTACTGTTCACCCTGAACATGACATTGCTTTCTCCTGAGCCCATGACTTTGCCGTAGATCTCAATGAATTACAGAGTACTCTCAAAGCTGAAATCTCTGTAGCCCAATAATATTATTAGAAATCTGCTGATGTATGACATTCTCCTGCTCCTGATTTCAAAGTAGGTGACAAAGTCTTTGTCAAGACTCAGTTCTTCTGAACTACTCAGCCTTCAAAGAAACTCTCCAAGAAATATCTTGGACCCTATGAAATCATCTCTTAGCCTGGCACTCTATCATTCACTCTCTGTCTTCTAGAGTTCATGCATTCTGTCCATCCAGTCTTCTATATGTCTATGCTTGAATCTGCCACATCCAACACTTTCTCCAAGAGAATACAGCTGGCCCCTGCTCCAGTTATAATTGACAGGGAACCTGAATATGAAATTTCTCGGATAGTAGATTCTAAAATTGATCACTGACAGGCATGTAAACTCTTGTACAAGATAATCTGGTTAGGGTATGAAGACACTGGAGACGAATCCAAATGGATCCCCACATCTGAACTCTCTCATGCTACTCACTTGGTATCTGATTTCCACATTGCATATCCTACCAAACCTGGTCCTCTCACATTGTCCTGATCACACTGTTGTCCCCTACCTCTGTGCATCTCCAATGGGATTTTTTCCTTCATTAATCTCTTAGTATATTCTGTTCACTTATTTTCATTAACCCTTAGCTTCCATGTACTTTTCGGGGTTTCTTCTCAAAACTTCAAACTTCTTTTCATTCTAATTCTTGTTTTTTCTTACTCACACATTTAATTTACAGAGAATAAAAATACTATTAAAGAGAAAAACAAAACCAGTATACTAACAGGAGACAGATAATGGAGTCCCCTTCTCCTGACTTTCTCCAAGGCCATCCTCAGACCCCTCTGCATTATCTCTGCTCTCCTCCTTCCCAACCTCTCCTTCCAAATTCCATCTTCACTCCATTGTAGCCCCAGTTCTCTCCAATTGGGCCATATTTTTCTCTTAGCCCTTCACTAAGTCCCAGAGAGACTTCCCAACTCCTCAGTACTCCTCCATGAGTTCCTAGAGTGCCTTTTCAATGGCACTCAGGACCCCACTATAAGTAGGGATCATGGCCAGAATGTTGGTATTAGTGTGGAGTACATACCGCTGCTTGAGTGCAATGTACCTGGCACAGGCAAAGGAGTGGCTATAAAGAAGAAAATTATTAAAAAAATAATAATAATAAGTATAAAAGAAAAAATATACTCACCTTGAGGAGTGCACCAGGCAGTCCTGCCTGGTGCTCACACACCTCTCACAGGGGTTAGCACCCTCCATCTTTGTTGCAGCACCTCTGTGGTACTTCCTTAGTTGCTTCCCTCTAGCCTTCTTAGAGGGCTGTTGTCCCTACTCATCTCTGGCAGCAATGTCCTTGCGCTTGGACCCCATGACCTGGGATCCTTCAGCCCCCTCCAATAGGGTGGCCTCTTCCTCTAGCACCTCATTCCAGAGTTGCTGGTGGTACTCCATCGTCCTCTTTTTCCTCTCCTCCTCCTCTGCAACTCTCTGCCTCTTAGCTTCCTCCTGAGCCTTCTCCTTCACTTCCCTCCTAGCCTTCTGAGCTACATGCTCAGCCCAATATAACTTTACTGCTTCTTCCAGTTGAACTAGGAACTGCTCCTCCTCCTCATGCCTCTGATGCATCTCTTGTCACTGCTTTTCCAGAATCTTGGTGTTGTTTTGTAAAATGTTGGAGTGAGCGGGAGAAGACATAGCAATACAGAAACAAGAGCAAAAAACTTCTCTTTTCATTTATGTATTGTTGACCTAGGTACCATCACGGGATTCTCAGATAAACCCAATAAGACTTCGAAGGCTTAGTCCTAAGAGGGGAATACTGTCATATGCAAGTCCACTCATCTAGAAATTACATCTCTGTGGAGTAATCATACAAGCCCACCTTCCACAGCAGCCACCTTTCTCATAACATATCTTAGGGTGGTGCTGTAACCCTCTAGGTATTCTGTCTTCCATAGCAGAGATACTCCTATTCAACTCAGTCTTCCATGATGGAGTTACTCCTGTCAGTGTCTCAACACTGAAACCTCTGCTTGGGGTGATAGGGGTTTTACCACTGAAACCTTGAGCATCTTCTATACTATCAGTTTGTATATAAGACTAGTAGTTACACTGTAATTTACTAGTCTGATAATTGACGAAGATAATCTCTTATTGAACTCAATCTCTGATGTTCAACAGTGACACACCAATCAGCACTCACTTCCATCTTGGACTTCTCCCTATCATCTGAAGTTGTGACCATGTAGCAGACAGACAGTGTAGCACATAAGCTGAAGCTAAGGTCGTTCCACAAGTCCGCTCATCTCTGAGTCTATTCTGTAGACTTCCACCCCAGTGTGAACTGCGCCTGACACCCTTCATCTGCTTCTTATATTGAACTATTCAGCTCATATTGACTACTAGATGAATTCTCATTGAACTCAGTAATCATAGTTTCACCGCATTTGTAGACACTACCTCTTTTATCTCATATGGTCCTACATATTGTTCCACTAACTTCCTCACTAGTCTTTTCTTAAATACTAAGTCTTTCATACTTAGTATTACTCTATCTCTCTTCTTCCATTCCTCTACCTCTTTTCTTTTCCTATCTGCATATCTTTTCATCTCCTCCTGTGCTTTTCTCAATACTGCTTCTGCTTTTTCCTGCACCTTTTTCAGTCTCTCTACAAATTCCGTTGCTTTTTCTACCTTTCCCTTTTTCCTGATATCTCCTTCCATTCTCAACTCTCTCCTGTAATTTGCCATAAACAAGGACACCTTTGTCGTTGAATGTACTTTGTTATTTACAGCAAATTCTACTGATACCAACCACTCTGGCCAATCCTTTTGCCTGTGGTCTACAAAGAACCAGAGGTACTGTTCTAACTCCTGGTTTATATACTCTGTTTGTCCATCCATCTGAGGATGAAATGCTGTTGACAGTTTTGTTTTAATGCCTAGCATCCTATTCAACTCCTTGGTCAACTCTGCAGCAAATTGTGGTCCTCTGTCCAATACTACACTTTCCAGTAATCCATGTAGCCTCTACACATTATCTCTGAAGAGTCTTGCTAGCCCTTCTGCCAATGTTCCCTCCATAGTCACTACAAAGTACATCATCTTTGATAGCCTATCGCAGACTACCAAGATTACATCCTTTCCTGCTACAATCAGTAACTTGGTAATAAAGTCCACTGATATATGCATCCATGGCTTTTCTGGGGCTTCTCCCAACTTTAGCTTCCCTGCTACCTCTTCCATCCTATTCTTCATCTGCTGACACAAATCACACCCTTCCACACACTGCTCTACTTCTCTTATCACTCCTGGCCACCAGTAATTTCTGGTAACCAATTCCACTGTTTTTCATTTTCCTCCATGTTCTGCTATCAGTACATTATGGTGTAGCCAAATGATTTCTGTCCTCAACTCCTCATCCTTCAGCACATACACTTTTCCTTCCTTCAATACTAATTCCCCTTCCATCTTCCATTCTTCCCCTTGTATCACTTTTACTCCTGTCTTTTTCATCTCCTCTACTATCCTAACTACCTCTTTATCCTTATCCCTAGCCTTTTTTATTTTTTCTAATATTTCTACTTCTGGTTCTTCTATAATTACTTCCTCTAATCTACAAAGCCAATGGTCTTTAATAATTATTTGGTTTTCATTATTCTTATCTACTCCTACTTTCCAGTCTGGTCTTCTACTTAGTCCATCCACCTTTCTCATCCTTGTTTCTGGTACATGTTTCAAAATGAAATCAAACCTTGACAAGTACAATACCCATCAGGCTTGTCTCCAATTCAACTTCTGTACTTTTATAAAATATTCTAAGTTCTTATGATTGGTCCAGATCTTGAACTTGAACTATGCCCCTTCTAACAAATGTCTCTAACTCTCCAACCCTCTGATGATTGCTAACATTTCCTTGTCATGTATTTTGTAATTTCTTTCTATCTCACTTAATGACTTAGAGAGAAAAGCGACTGGTTTCCACTTCTCTTCTTCTTCCATCAACAACATACCTTCTATCACATAATCTGATACATCTACCTCCATTCTCATTTTTTTGTCTAGATCCGGTGCTGCTAACACTGGTTCTTGTGTAAACCTTTTCTTTAACTCCTCAAATGCTCTTTCTTGCTTCTCCATCCATTCCCACTTCCTGTCTTTCTTTACCATGTCATGCAATGGTCTCACAATAGATGCAAAGCCTTGTATAAATTGACAATAATAGTTTGCCAATCCTAAGAACTTTTGGATATCCTTAACACACTTTGGTATCAGCCATTCCAATACTCCCCTCATCTTTTCTTTCTCTATCTTAATTCCCTCTGGCCCTATTACCACTCCTAAAAATCCTATCTCCCACACCTTCCACTTGCATTTCTCCGGTTTCACATACAAATCATTTTCTTCTAACCTCCTTATCACTTCTGCCACTATCTCGTCATGTCCTTTCTCTATCTCTGTTCCGATTATTACATCGTCAATGAATGCGGCTACTTTTCCTATATTGATTAAATCCCTCAACAATTCATTCATCATGGCTTAGAACATTGCTGGTGAATTTGTCAATCCAAAAAACATCACTGTAGGTTCAAAGGACACCTCTGGTGTCATGAATACCACCTTCCACTCATCTCTCTCTTTAATCCTTACATTGTTGTACCCCCACCTCAGATCTATATTCATAAAGACCTTCTTTGTTCCAATATTCTCCAACACATCTGATATTAAGGGAAGAGAATAATTATTTTTAATGGTCCATTCATTCAGGTACTTATAGTTCTGAACCATCCTCTTCTTTCTATCCTTCTTTCCCATAAAGAATACCAGTGCCATCTGTGGTGACTTTGATAGTCGGATATACCCCTTCCTCAGCTGTTCTCAAATAAACTCCCTTACCTTCTCTCTTTCTTCTCTCAACAACGGATACACTTTCTCCTTCCTTGGCACAAATCCCTCCTTTACTTCTATTGCATAGTCCCATACTTTTCTAGTCAGCATTCTTTCCAACTGTTTCTTACCAAACACTTTAATCCATTGGTGAAACTTCTTGGGTACCAATTTCCTCACTTCCTCTTCCAACCTTGCTGCTTCCTTCTCTTCATCCCAGATTTCCCATTTTTCTGCTATTCTTTTTACCTCTACCATTTTTCTTTCCTTCTCTCTCCTCATTTTCTGCTCTTCCTGTTTTCTCCCTGCTTTCTCTTTTGTCTCTTCTTCCTTTTGCTTCTACAAATCAGACTTCTCCTGTTCCAGTCTCTATTGCTTTCCACACTCTTCTGGGCATCTTGTCATTTTCACTTCTCCTGTCTTCCAGTCAATCTCTAGATTATGGCAAGCTAGCCACAGCATCCTCAAAATTACCATTCACTTTTGTTCCCTGATGACATCAATCTCCATCCTTTCCTAGTATCCCTAATAGTAGATATTCACTTCCACTGTATGTTCTATTGGTCCTTCTTTGTTGAGTGAGCCATCCATGTTTCTCACATACATCGGTCTTTCCATTTTTTTCAACTTCAATCCCTGTTTCCTAGCAAACTCTGAGCTTATTACTAGTTCTGTTGCCCTGCTATCTAACAATACTTCCATGGTTATCCCCTCCTATGTATCTATTCTTTCCAGTCCAATCTTTACCATTACTTTTCTCAATAGTTTTCTTTCTATCCTATTCTTCTCTACCTTCTTCTTGTTGTAACAACCACTCGCTGGAACGGCACTCATAGTTTGCTTACTTCAGCAAAGCTCTCAATAGGCTATCTAGTAGTGGAGATTACAAGAGAACTTGACAAGGAGCCCTTACTGCATTGCTTCTCTATTTATATAACTTACAGGTGGTCCATGCTACAACAATGTGTTTACCTCATGTCCTATTACTCATCCACCATGCTTTTACCTCAAGGCCACCATGCCATGTCCATGTGCTCTGACGTCATACTCTTTGATCTCCATCACCATGTGTGTACCATATGTACACCATGAGGAACTCATATCCCTTGATATCATCTCTAACCCTAACTCTTCTCTAGACTCTTCCTAATCCTTCTAGACCCTAAGTTCTTCTAGACCACTCTAGACTACTCTAGCCTATATCATATGACTTCCAGGTCACGTGCTCTCCATCCGTTGTAGACTAATAATTATTTACTTATTTATGTCTAGCTAATCCTAACCCTAGCCAAAGTCTGTCCACACACTCATCTTATAACAACTGCAGAACCAGAGGTGAAAGCTTTTCCTTGCTTCTAAGAATGAGACTCAAGAGCTTCTTTCTCTGCCTGTCTTATACAGTAACATTTGTAATCATATTCCCAGTAGTGGTGATTGATAGTCATTGCTAAAGCATATATATCCTGGAATGAGGTAGGTTTTTTTTGTTCCCAGATAGAGATAGGGTCCTGGATCTGATTTGGGAGCCCCTGGTAATAGTGATAGCAGAGCATACTATTCTTCCAACCTAGTTGAAAGGCATAGTGCATGAAGTCTACATTGTAAGTGGAAATTGTATTACCTGGCTTCATACAGAGGTTGTTCAGCATGTTGGCCACTTCACCAATAGGATCCAAGAGACTAAAATGTTGATGTAGCTTGTCTACAAATAGATTCCAGTTGAAAAGCCAGTCTTGAAGAATACTCTGGTCTTTTTGGTTGAGACCCATCTCAAACCAGTCCTAGGCTACTCTAGTAAAATAGATCATTGTGAAGTTGATTTTTGTAATATCTATGTCGAATTGTACCAGGTTAGTGTGGAAATATAGGTAACATTAGAACAAGAAATTATTAAGCTTGTCAGGCTCAGTACTACTGAAAATATTGGATATGCAGGCTTTAATTCTCCTTGAATTAGTATTAGGTCCAGGAGTCTGATTAGCATTAAGAGTGTTAGTGAGTTAGTGAGTTAGCTGAGTACATTAGCCAATTGTTTATTAGTATTATTACTCCAACAGAGTTTTGACTGTGAGCAAGTAGAAGAAGTAGGTCTATTAGCTGTATTATTAGTAGTAGGATTAGTAGAAGCATCTTCCCAGTTAGGATTGTTATCTACAGGGACAATACTTGGGCCAGAAACAGGCAAAACTGTTCAGCCAGGATGGATAGTACTTGATGGAGACCTCAGAGATGAGCAGCCTCTTTGATGAATTTGTTTTGATTGTCATAGAGCATTTGGCAGATAAGCCAAATGGTTACTAAAACAAAAAATGGTGTTGAAGAGTGTTTCAAGCAGTGGGACCAGAGTTGAAGTTGAGGAATTATGGCAAGAGAAAGTAATTTTGAACTTGAGGTACAAAAGGTTGTTTTGCAGATGAAACTGCTCAGAAGTAACAGCAGACTTGGGAGTCTAATAATACTGCTGTCAGGTGTGGTTCATACTGTGGTGAAAGTCTGCAAGATGGACTTAGAGATATACAGACTCATGAGTAACCTTAGCTTCAACTTATATGCTATACTGTCTGTCTGCTGCATAGTTATGATTTCAGGAAATAGGAAGAAGTCTGAGATGGAAGTGAGTACTGATTTGGTATGTTGCTATTAAACACTGGAGATTGAGTTCAATAAGAAGTTATCTTTATTGATTATCAGACTAGCAAATTACAATGTAACTACTAGTCTTATATATGAGCTCCTACTATAGGAGATGCTTGAGGTTTCAGTGGAATAGCCTCTATTACCCCAAGTAAAGGTTTTAGTGTTGAAACACTGACAGAAGTAACTCTATTATGGAAGACCAAGTCGAATAGGAGTATCTTCACTGTAGAAGACAGAATATCTAGATAGTTGCAGCACCACCTTAAGACATGTTATAAGAAAGGTAGGCTTGTATAATTAGGAGATGATATCACAGCAGGGTGTAATTTCTGGACAGATAAACTTGGCATGTGACACATAACCTCTTTTCTATTTGATCTCTATCAATGAATAACATTACACCTAGCTTATATGTCATATGGTCATATTTTTAGATGATAGAAGTTCAAAATAAAATAAAATAAGCATGGTACAAGTTCAAGTTAATTATCAGAATAAAAAACTATACATAGTAACCAATGTTCTTAAATATGGAATTATTAATCCAATAATATTTTACTACTCCATATACTCTAAGTTATTGAATACTATAGGATTTTTATTCAGAACTCCATAGAATTGATGAGAAATACAAATTTTGATCTATTCTAGAAGAAGGTAGAAAAAGTGCAGATATTAAATAGTATATAATTATTACAAACTTTATTCAGCTTGTATCT
>JAJOHK020001489.1:0-13222 GCA_022457215.2 Leucocoprinus gongylophorus | reverse complement strand
AAAAAAAAAACAAAATTCCTATAAAGTCAGAAAATAAAAGAAAAAGAAAATAAAAATTGTTCATCTTCAGAGTGTCTCATAACAATAGTGTCTTTATAAAAGACATAAGAATAAGATATGGACAACACATGGACTTTAGGGCAAGGTTAAATTAGTGTTAGCACAGACCACCTGTAATTTATATAAATAGGGTAGCAATTCAGCAGAAACTCCTTGTTGAGTTCTCTTGTAATCCTTATAACAATATCCACTCTTGAGATTTATTACTTGTACCTCTATTAGTTTTGTGACTAGTGGTTGCCACAACATTTTGTATCCTTATACTTTACCAATTGATCCATTCTCCACTCTTACTCAAGTCTTTGCCTAAGTTATAACCTAAGCCAAGCTAAGATCATAACATTTGGTAAAGTATTACTAGGCTTACCTTGCAAAAGAAGAGTGCATAGTAGTTAGGCCACTGAAACATCATAACAGTTAGAGTATTGAACTTTTGAAACTACTTTGTGATGAGATCATGGACAAACGATTAAACTATTAGAAGAATAGACATATAATTATTATAGTAGATATTATGGATAGGCAAGATGGCTAGACAAAGTCAAGACAGCATCAAGATACTATCAGAAGTACTTGGATTATTGAGAATCACCAAGAAATATGCCTCAGAAGAAAACAGAACTACAGAACCAGCAACAATAGAGACAAAAGAAATGTCAACAGTACTAGCACCAGCAGTATACAATACAGAGCAGGTCATTATGCTTAAGAGCATAGTTCCAGACCCAGGATAGTTTGATGGAGACTAGACAAAATTTAAAAACTAGTAGAGAATAATTCAATTATTTCTCAAGAAAAACAAAGTAATAGCAACTAATGACAAGATAACAGTAGCACTAGCCTGACTTAGAGAGAGT
The DNA here is from genome assembly GCA_022457215.2 of Leucocoprinus gongylophorus. NCBI lineage: Eukaryota > Fungi > Basidiomycota > Agaricomycetes > Agaricales > Agaricaceae > Leucocoprinus > Leucocoprinus gongylophorus. The sequence goes on along the minus strand of JAJOHK020001489.1, from coordinate 12,305 downwards.
ATCACAAGAATATATGTATAGAAGAAAATTAACCAAATAGAAGAAAAAGATTCCCAGGATTGGAATGAGCTTATCAGAGAAATCAAAACAGTATTCAGTGACAAAAACAAGGTAGCAAATGCTAAATGGAAGATCAAGACATTCAAGTAGAGAAGGAAGCATATTGCTAACTTCATGATCAAATTTAAAACATGAGCCATAAAGACTGAAACCAATAAGATATATGTAATATTTTTGTTGAAGAATATCAGGGCTGACATCATCAAAATAATATTAGAATACTTACTGATGGCAGTACTAGAAACATTGAAGGAATAGAAAGTAGTGATCACATCAGTTGAACAAAAAGAAATAGGAATGATATATAGCAATTGCAATATATATAAAAATACATGGCTAAAGATTGCTGAAGGCTAAAAAAGAAAAAAGAAACAAGGAAATGCTACAAGTATAATAAAGTAGAACACTTAGTAAAATATTGCAGATCAGGACAGAAGATGAAGAACAGAAGTATATAAGAAGAATCAGATGAAAAGAATGGCAACAACCAGGAAAGCTTTGTCAGAAATTTGGAGTAGGCATAATACAACAAGCCTCTGTACATATTAATTTCTCAAAATGATATGTTATTCCAAATCAATAAGACAATCAAGAGAGAGAATTAAACATATGCATGAACATCAAAATATCAAATAGAAAAGAATTATAGTTAAAGGCACTAGTAGATTTTGGTTGCACCCACACTAGAATTTACAAACAACTGATGAAGAAAGAAAGGATCAAAATAGAACCAATAAACAGATTATTTGAGGTTTTTAATATAAATGGAACTAAGAATGGAGAATTTACACAATTTACACTACTAAAACTAGAGATTAACAAACACATTACAGATTTAAATAGCATAGACATGTTCTTAGGGTACAACTGGTTGGTTAAACACAATCTAGAAGTAAACTGGAACTTAGAGATAATATAATTTACAAAATGCCTAAAGAGATGCAGAATACAATACTAGGACATATTATTTATATCAAGGACTAGGAGATTACAACCAACTATTACAACTGAAAGATCTTAGAGTTGGTTGATAAGAAAAACCTTGTATTAGGTTAATACAAGAGAGTTCAATGAAGTTCTCAGTACAAGGCATCTACCTATATATACTAACTAGCCATAGTCTGTACTCTACTTCTTTAGCCTATCCTAAATGACTATGTATTGTGCACATTGTATGACATCATTGTTCTCAAACCTTTTACTATATTTGTTGTGGCAACCACTAAACCAATGTCCAATATCAGCACTACAAGTAAATCTCTTAGCAGGATATCTGTTGTGGCAACCACTAGACACAAAGTCCAACGATCACACAAGCAATAAATCTCTTAGGCAGATATCAAGTGGGAAGTTCACAAGAGAACTCGACAAGGAGTCTCTTCTTAATTAGAGTCTTATATACTAAATACATCTGGTCCATGCTACAACCTCATGTCCGCCTCATTTCTTACTCAAGGCCACCATGTGTACTCCAGGTGCCCTGATATCATCTTCCAGACCCTTCCATCAAGTTCTAGGCTTATGACGTCACATCATGTGACCTATCATGTGACTTGCTTGTCATGTGCCTCCTTCATTGTCCTAAAAGAAAAAGAAAAAGAAATATAAAACCAAAAGAAAAATAGATAAAAGAAAAATAAAATGTTAGGTTTGAAGCGTTCCATAACAATATCTAGTGGGGAACACGAGTTGTGTAATTCATAAGAAAACTTGACAGGGGACCACAACAGTATTCTACCAACTATTTATATAAACTATCCATGGTTCATGCTATGACTATGCATCTGCTATGCATCCTACCCTAATGTCCATGCCCTGTCCTCATGTCTATTACTAATCTTCCTCATGTTCTATTACTTATCTACTATATATCTATCTCAAGGCCAGTATGCTATTTACATGTGCCCTGATGTCATATCCTAAACCCTACTCTTCATCTCCATCGTCCATATATACACTCTGTATATACTATATGGAAACCATACTGTTAACATGTTCCTTAATGTCACACTTTCTCTAGACTCTTCTCGATCCTTCTAGACTATAGATTCTTCTAGACCACTCTAGACTACTCCAGGGCCTATGACATAATGTCATGTGACTTCCTAGTCATGTGCCTTCTCTCTCTTGTCATAGACTAATAATATAACTATCTATAAATATCTTACCAAAGTCTGTCCACACTTTCTCATCTTATAATAGGTGATGGGATTAGTAATAAGCTCCAAATTTGCAAGAAAGCAAGAGTTTAAGTTGAAGAAAATAGAAAACCTAATATATATAAGGAATGTAGATGGAACATTTAACAAGGAAGAACCAATAGAAAATATAGTAGAAGTAAATATTTATTATCAAGGACATAGGGAGAGGACAAAGATCAATGTAATCAGAGGACAGAAGTAGAACATGATTTTAGGAATACTGTAGCTTGCACACCACAATCCTGAAATTGACTGGAGAACAGGAGAAGTTAAGATGATAAGATGCCTAGAAAAGTGTAGAAAGCAGTGGAGACCAAAGCAGGGGAAGTCAGGGTGGCAAAAGCAGAAAGAAGAAGAAACGAGGCAAGAACAAAAAGAGCAAAAAAGAAAAGAGCAGAGAAAACCAAAAAGGGAAAAAATAATAGAGGTAAAGAGAGTAGCAAAGGAATAGGAGATTTGGGACAAAGAAGAAAAAGAAGCAGCAAAGTCAGAGGAAGAAACAAAATAATTGGTACCAGAAAGATTCCATAAGTGGATCCATGTGTTTGGCAAGAAAGCTAGTGAACAGATGCCTACCAGGAAACCCTAGGACCACACAATAGATACAAAGGAAGGATTTGTGCCAAGAAAAGGGAAGGTATATATGTTGTCAAGAGAAGAAAGAGAAGAGGTATGCAAGTTCATTTCAAAAAAATTGAGGAAAGGGTATATCAGGCTCTCAAAGTTGCCTCAAATGGCACCAGTGCTTTTTGTAGAATAGAAGAATAGAAGAAAGTGTATAGTATATGACTATAGATATCTAAATGAATAAACTATTAAAAATAATCACCCTTTGCCATTAATTTCAGATATCATAGAGAACATAGGTACCAAGAAAGTACTTACAAAAATGAACTTGAGATGGGGTTATAATAATATATGGATAAAAGAAGAAAATGAGTGGAAGGTAGCATTCACAACACCAGAGAGATCATTCAAGCCAACAGTGATGTTCTTTGGATTGTCAAACTCACCTGCAACTTTTCAGACCATGATGAATGAAATCCTATGATATCTTATCAACACTAGAAAAGTAGTAAGTTTCATTGACAATATGATTATTGGGACAGAAGAAGGACATAATGAGTTGGTAGAAGAAGTGGTAAAGAGATTGGCAGAAAATGGCTTGTATGTGAAGCCAGAAAAATGTAAGTAGAAGGTAAAGAAAGTAGAGTTTTTAGGAGTGGTAATAGAACCAGAGGGAATTAAAATGAAGGAGGTGAAGGTGAAGAACATTTTGGACTGGCTAACCCTGAAAGAAGTCAAGGACATACAAAAGTATTTGGGATTGGCAAAGTACTATCATCAATTTATTAAAGATTTTGCAACCATAGCCAGACCACTGCATGATATGGTAAAGAAGGACTGGAAGTGAGAATGGATGGAAAGGCAAGAAGAGGCATTGAAAATTTTGAAAGAGAAGTTTACCAAAGAACTAGTGTTGGCAGCACTAAACCTAGACAAAAGGATGAGAATAGAAGTAGATGTGTCAAATTTTGCTATAAAAGGAGTACTATCTATAAAGTTTGAAGATGGGAAGTAGCAGCTAGTAGCCTTTTTCAAAATCTTTAAATGAGACAGAAAGGAATTATAAGATTCATGATAAGGAGATGTTGGCAGTTATAAGAGGATTGGAAAATTGGAGACATCTATTAGAGGGCACAAAGTACAAGTTTGAGGTTTTGACAGACCATAAGAATTTGAAGTACTTCATGAAGGTGTAGAAGTTAAATAGGAGACAAGCCAAATGGGTACTATATCTGTTGAGATTTGACTTTATCTTGAAACATATCTCAGATACAAAAATGGAGAATGCAAACAGATTAAGTAGATAACCAGATTGAAAAGTAAGTGTAGAAAAGAACAATGAGAATCAAGTATTTATCAAGGACTGTTGGCTTTGTAATTTATCAGAAGTAGTAATAAAAGAGCCTGAAGTAGATATAGTAGAAAAGATAAAAAGGGCTAGGAGTAAAGACAAGAAAGTAGTTAGAGTAGTAAAAGAGATGAAGAAGGTAGGAGTAAAAACATGGAGAGAAGAAGAATGGCAGATAGAAGAAGAATTGGTGCTGAAGGAAGGAAAGGTATATGTGCTAAAAGATAAGGAACTAAGAGTGGAGATAATTTAGCTACACCATAATACACCAGTGGCTGGACATAGAGCTAAGTGGAAGATGACAGAGTTAGTAACAAGAAACTACTGGTAGCTGGAAGTAACTAAGAAGGTGGGAAAATATGTGGAGGAATGTGATATGTGCTAGTGGATGAAAAACAGGACAGAGATACCAGCAGGAAAGCTGAAGTTGAGTGAGGTTCCAGAAAAGCTGTGAACATACCTAGTAATGGACCTTATTACAAAGTTACTATTAGTAGCTAGGAAAGATGTGATCCTAGTGGTCTGTAATAGGTTGTCAAAAATGACACATTTTGTGACAACAACAGAAGGAACATTGGTGGAAGGGCTAGCAAGGCTGTTTAGAGATAATATGTGGAAGTTGCATGGGTTACCAGAAAGCATAGTGTCAGACAGAGGGCTACAGTTTGCAGCAGAAATAACAAAGGAGTTGAATAACATGTTGGGAATTGAAACAAAGCTATCAACATCATTCCACCCACAAACAGACAGCCAAACAGAGAGAATGAATCAGGAACTAGAACAGTATCTGAGATTCTTTGTAGATTATCAGCAAAAGAATTGGCCTGAATAGTTAGTATCAGCAAATTTTGCAATTAATAACAAGACACATTCAAACAACTAAAGTGTCTCTGTTTATGGCAAACTATAGAAGGGAACTGAGAATGGGAATAGATATTAGAAAAGGGGGAAAAATGGAAAATGTAACAGAGTTTGCAGAAAGAATAAAGAAGGTGCAGGAGAAAGTAGGAGCAGCACTAAAAATGGCACAAGAGGAAATGAAATGATAGGATGATAGAGAAAAGAGAGAAGTAGAGGTGTAGAAAGCAGAAGATAGGATGATGCTAAGTACAAAAGACCTGGTATTTAAAGAGAGATTGGCAAGGAAACTAGTGGATCATTATGTTGGGCCATATATTATTGACAAGGTAGTATCAACCAATGTGGTCAAATTACAACTGTCTATCTCAATGAGAATCCATCCAGTGGTAAATGTCAGTCAAATAGTACAATATAAGAAGCAAGTAGAGGGGCAGAAGAGGAAAGAAGTGAAACCAGTAGAGGTAAACAGAGTAGAAAAATGGGAAGTAGAAAAAATATTAAACAAAAGAAAAGTAAGAGGAGTAGTAAAATACTTGGTACAGTGGAAGGGATTTACAGTGGAATATGATAGTTGGGAGAAGGAAGAGGATTTAGAAAATGTAAAGAAAATAGTAGTGGAATTTGAGGAAAGGATGAATGTAGAAGTTAGAAGACAGGAAAAATTAGAGATGGTGGAAGAAAAGAACTTTAGGAGAGAAGAGTTACTAAGAAAGTATATGGCAAAAATTTTGCACAGATAGAATGATGGAAAGTTTGAAAATGAGTATTTAAAGAGATTAGAGAGGAATTGGGAAAAGTGGAAGGGAAAAGACAAAATAATATGGGGAGATAAAACAAGTTTCTCTAGGAGTAGAAACCTTGAAGGGAGGGTAATGTCAGACTTATAAAGTTTGGACCTAAGTTTTTTTTAATTCTCTTTTCTTTTCATTTTATTTTCCTTTTCTTTTCTTTTCTTTTATTTTCTATTTTGGGAATGAGAGTTAGGGTTTAGCATGACATAATGGTTACTGTAACAGTTACAAGTTACATGGTACCAATGGAAGGATATAGAAGGTTCTAGAAAGATGATATCATACAGCATGTATAACACATATTGACCTTAGGACAAACACATAGTTATTTAGGGTAGGCTAAAGTAATAGTAGCACAAATTATGGGGTTTTAGTATATAAGATAGACAATTCTATATTATCTTGTGTTAACCTTAATATAAGGTCCTATTTACTAATCAACTCTCAGATCTTTGAGTTATAATAAGCATAGTAACAACATGTTGACTTTATGGAAAGTATATAGACTAAAGACAAAATAAAACCAAGTCCACTATTTGTAACTCTGGTACTTGGGTTTATATACTCTATAGAATATATCCATTATTAATATATTCTAAAAAAAAACTCTATATATAAACTATATGTAAACTATACTAGTATAAATAGATGATACTTGAGTAACTCATTGCAAGTGCTATACATCATTACTGATTCACACTATGCTAATTACAGTCATATGTATAAATAAGCAGGATGTTTATTCAACAACTGGGTAACTCCTAAGTTATTAGAGTAGTTTCTAAAATTCTTAAGATTTCTTATCCATCACCTATATTCTGATTTTAGCAGTTGTTATAACAATAAGTAATATAACAAGTAGCTTACCTTAGTTGCTACTAGTTAGTGGTAGATAACTGAGGTGAAAAAAAAGGAGATACATATATCCTACAGTTTTCTAGTAATCTGAATACTATAGGAGTAGAAAAAATTACAGTAAAATAAATGTCATATTGTAGAGAATAAGCATACTCAAATACTTATACAAGGTGTAATCTGCTGTGTGATAGCCTGACTTCAACACTTAAAATGTCAAGTTCACAAATAGTGGACTTAGTTTTTCTCTATTTTACTTTTCATTTTTATTTTCTTTTCAATTTGTTTTTCTATTTTCTATTTTTAGAACAACTAGGGTTAGGGTTGATTAGTCATGCTGTCACATCAGTCACAACCTGATGGTGTAGTCACAAGACAGATCACAAGACTTGGGAGAATTTAGTAGAAGATTCAAGAACAGATGATGTCATACAATATGGACACCACATGTTGGCCTCATGGACTACACATGGTTGTTTAGGGTAGGGTGCACAGTAGTTAGCATGGACCATCTGTAGGACTATATAAGGTAGACTAGTTTGTAGAAGAGTTCTCTATTGAGTTCTCTTGTGTTACTCAATACAAGAGTTGTTCTATTGTCTAACTCTAAAGACTTTAGTTCATAATATTAGAACTTGATTCCTTATCCTTGGACCGCTTAACACTAGCCCTCCACTCTAAACTCACTCTACTACCATCCTCGACTGAAGGGTAACACAACCCTTTAGTCAAGAAGAAATATAGTCGGACTCTAGACTCAAGAGGCATACTAGTTAGGCAGGGAAAGCCTAGCCGTTCAATTGCACTAAACCCCACTAGTGTATTTTGGATGTAACACCTTTTGTGGATGTGTTCAATACCTTTTTCACTTAGCAGCCTTGTGCTACATACTCCCTTGTGGTGTGTCTATGCAGAGGAACAGCAGTTGTTCTTATAATGCTGCTTAGAGTAGAACGTCCTTCTTAGGACAAAATAACATATGCTTTCATTAGGGCAGTAGTCAGTCAATAAAAGTAGTCAGTATCAGTGTAGGCAGGGTAAGAAGAATACCTGCTATCACTTACCGAGATTACATCATCGTCAGAATATGAGTCTGAAACTGAGACCAGCATGGGCTTGGCCTTACCATTATATACATCCTCACTGCTGTCACCACTGCCACTATCATCATTACCATCACCTATCAACTCACCCCCATCCTATAACAACATGAGTCAACAAATAAACTTACATGAAATCATCTGTCAGCAATAGGAGCAGTTGGTGGCAATGCAGGTGCAGATACAAGCCCTGCTTGCAGCAGGAATAGGAGCAGGAACAGGAGGTGCAACAACGGGACCTAATCTGGGACCTTACATGGAGATGGCCAAACCAGCTATCTTCAATGGAGAAGCAGAAAAAGTGGGGGGATTTATCACAGCATGCAGATTATTTTTAAGAATGAAGTTGAGAGGAGCTATGGTGGAGGAGCAAGTTCAATGGGTCCTCTCATATGTACAGGGAGGATCTGCAGATGTGTGGAAAGAGAATATGATGGAGGAGTTGGAGTCAGGGGAGGGAGAATATAAGTCAGCAGAAGAATTTTTGACAAGTTTAAAGAAGGAATTTGGTGGAGGAGAAGAAGAATCGGTGAAGGTGGCGGAGTTGAGAAGAATGGAACAGGGAGGGAAGATGATGGAAGAATTTGTTCAGGAGTTCAAGAGAGTGGCAAGAGGAAATGGGTATGAGAAAAGACCTTTGGTGGAAGAGTTCAAGAGAGAAATAAACAGAGGAATAAGGAGGAAGTTGATGGAGGTGGAAAATCCACTGGCCTCCATTGAACAGTGGTATAGAAGGGCAATGGCCCTTGATAGAAATTGGAGAGAAAGCAGAAGAGAAGAAGAGAGGTTGAAGGGAAAAAAAGAACAGGGAGAAGGAGCTTCTAAGCAGGAGCAAAGATAAATAATGCCACAACTCCTAGTATGGCAGAGGAGGCAACAGCCCCCTCAGCAGGCAACAACAGGGCCTGCTCCAATAGAAGAGATAGAGATGACAAATGCAGTGGTAGTGAGGGGATCAGGGCAAGGGGCAGAGATTCCTCCAAGATGGGATCCCTATGCTATGGAGGTAGACAGAGGGAGAAATTGTTATGCTTGCGGGGGTTTTGGGCACATGGCCCATCATTGTAGGAACAGGGAAAGAGAGAGACCAATGGAAGAAAGGAGGATGGAATATAATGGAGGAAAAATTGAGGAGATTTTTGATAACACAAACAATTTAAAAGAGGGGGAGAATCTAGAACTCCTCAACTAGATTCTCAGAATAAGTACAGTATATTAACCACGATAATAAATGCTGATACACCTGCATCAGAGAAGAAAGTAAAAAAAGTGGAGGGAAGAACTTTGAGAGAAGTAATGGTGAAAATTGGGTTGGAAAGGATAGATACTCAAGAAGGGGTTACAGTAGAGGCATTGCTGGATAGTAGGGCAACAGGGTTGGTAATGAGTTTGGAGTTTGTAAGGAAGCAGGGTTTTAAGTTAAAAAAGCTAGAAAGACCAATGAATGTAAGGAATGTGGATGGATCATTAAATAAGAAGAGGCCTATAGAAAACACAGTGGAGGTAAATATTTATTATTAAGGGCATAGGGAGAGGATGGAGATAGATGTGATTGGGGGGCAGAAGTAGACAGTGATCTTAGGGATGCTGTGGCTAGCTTGCCACAACCCTGAGATTGACTGGAGAACAGGGGAGGTGAAGATGATGAGGTGCCTGGAGGAGTGTGGAAAGCAATGGAGACCTGTACAAGGAAAATCAGAGTGGGAAAAACAAAAGGAAGAAGAGGCAAAAGAAGAAGCAGGAAGAAAGAGGGAGGAGAAAAAGAAAAAGAAACAGAAAAAAGGGAAAACAGTGGAAGTAAAGAAAATAGCAGAGGAATGGGAGATATGGGATGAAGAAGAAGAAGCAGCAACATCAGAAGTAGAAGCCAAGAAGTTGGTGCCAGAGAAATTCTATGAATAGATAAAGGTGTTTGGGAAGAAGCAGTCAGAAAGAATGCCAACAAGAAAATTGTGGGATCATGCAATAGATATGAAGGAAGGGTTTGTACCACAAAAAGAAAAGGTATACCCATTGTCAAGAGAGGAAAGAGAGGAGGTAAGAGAATTTGTGAAGGAGCAGTTAAGAAAGGGGTATATCCGGCCATCAAAGTCACCACAAACGGCACCAGTATTTTTTGTGGGGAAGAAGGATGAGAAGAAAAGAATGGTGCAAGATTACAGGTATTTAAATGAGTAGACAATCAAGAACAACTATACACTCCCTTTGATATCCGATGTCTTGGAAAATATTGGGACAAAAAAAATATTTACAAAGATGGATTTAAGGTGGGGGTACAACAACGTGAGGATCAAGGAGGAGGATGAGTGGAAAGCTGCATTCATGATGCTGGAAGGGTCATTTGAACCTACTGTAATGTTTTTTAGTTTGACGAATTCACCAGCGACTTTTCAAGCTATGATGAATGAGTTGCTAAGGGATCTCATCAACATGGGAAAGGTAGCAGCTTTTATTGATGATGTAATAGTGGGAACAGAGACAGAGGAAGGGCATGACAAATTGGTAGCAGAAGTAATTAGGAGGTTACAAGAGAATGATTTGTATGTGAAGCCAGAGAAGTGTAGGTGGAAGGTTAGAGAGGTGGGATTTTTGGGAGTGATAATAGGACCAGAGGGAATAAAGATGGAAGAAGAGAAGGTGAATGGAGTGTTGGAATGGCTGATGCTGAAGTGTGTAAAAGATGTGCAGAAATTCTTAGGGTTAGCCAATTATTATCGCCAATTCATTGAAGGCTTTGCATCAATAGCTAGGCCACTACATGATATGGTGAAAAAGAACAAGAAGTGGGAATGGATGGAGAGGCAGAAGAGGGTATTTAAGGAGTTGAAGAAAAGGTTCACACAAGAACTGGTGTTAGCAGCACCAGATTTAGATAAAAAAATGAGGATGGAGGTGGATGTATCAGACTATGCGACAGGGGGAGTGTTGTCAATGGAATATGAAGATAATTTATGGAGACCAGTGGCATTCCTTTCCAAGTCACTGAATGAAACAGAAAGAAATTACAAAATTCATGACAAGGAAATATTGGCCATTGTTAGAGGACTGGAAGCATGGAGACATTTGCTGGAAGGAGCACAGTTTAAATTTGAGATCTGGACAGATCATAAGAATTTAGAATATTTTATGAAGGTGCAAAAGTTGAATAGGAGACAAGCGAGATGGGCACTATATCTGTCTTGATTTGACTTTACCTTAAAGCATGTGGCAGGAACTAAGATGGGGAAAGTGGATGAACTTAGTAGAAGAGTGGACTGGAAGATAGGAGTGGAAAAGAACAATGAGAACCAGGTATTTATTAAGAATAACTGGATTCATAGTATGCAAGAAGTATTAATAGAGGGACCTGAAGTAGAATTGTTAGAAAAAATAAAAAAAGCAAAGAGTAATGACGAGGATGTAGTTAGAGTAGTAGAGGAGATGAAAAAGGTGGGAGTAAAGGAGTTACGAGGAAATGAGTGGAAGATAGAAGGGGATTTAGTGTTGAAAGAGGGAAAGGTGTATATACTGAAGAAGGAGGAATTGAGAACAGAAATAATCCAGTTACACCATGATGTGCCAGCAGTAGGGCATGGAGAAAGGTGGAAGACAGTGGAATTGGTGATGAGGAATTATTGGTGGCTAGGGGTGACGAGAGATGTGGGGAGGTATGTGGAAGGATGTGATCTATGTCAGAGAATGAAGAATAGAACAGAAGAGTTGGCAGGAAAGTTGAAGTTAAGTGAGGTACCAGAAAAACCGTGGTTGCATCTAATGGTAGACTTCATTATGAAACTACCGGCAGTAGCAGGGAAGGATGCAATATTAGTAGTATGCAATTGGCTGTCAAAGATGACACACTTTGTAGCCACAACTGAGGGAACATTGGTGGAAGGTTTAGCAAGGTTGTTCTGGGATAACAGGTGGAAGTTGTACGGATTGCCTGAAAGTGTGGTATCAGATAGGAGACTACAGTTTGTAGCGGAGTTAACAAAGGAGTTGAATAGAATGTTAGGGATAGAGACGAGGTTGTCCACAGTGTTCCACCCACAAACGAATGGGCAAACAGAACGGATGAATCAGGAGTTGGAGCAGTATCTGAGGTTGTTCATGGAACACAGGCAGAGGGACTGGCCAGAATGGCTAGCATCAGCAGAATTTGCAATAAATAATAAGACCCACACAGCAACTAAGATGTCACTATTTATGGCAAATTATGGAAGAGAACTGAGGATGGGGGGAGATATCAGAAAGAAAGGAAAGGTAGAGAGTGTGACAGAGTTTGTGGAGAGAATAAAGAAAGTACACAAAGAAGCAGGAGTGGCATTGAAGAAAACACAGAAAGAGATGAAGAGATATACCAATAGGAGTAGAAAGGAGACGGAAAAGTAGAAGAAGGGAGACAGAGTGTTATTGTTGGCCAAGGTTTTTAGTCAGAATATCAGCAGAGTTCTCCTTCCCATCAATATAATATGGTTTAACTTGTTCATCCTCAATTAGATCTCTTATATAGTGATAGCAAATATCAATATGTTCAGAGCAC
>JAJOHK020001488.1:0-13231 GCA_022457215.2 Leucocoprinus gongylophorus | reverse complement strand
AGTGCTGCAAGCTATATCATGAATGATGATCCCTGTCGTATGTGGATGTATGGTGTATGTGTTTCCTTGAATGAACATGCACTACACCAGTGCCCACCAGTTCCTAGATCACAATCGAGGACAACAAAATGTCGCTGTGGTACTTTTCGCGTTCTCACTCTGTCAAGTCAGAAGCTTTTGATTGGACTCAGGTGCGTCATGGCCCACATAGATGCTCGTTGTCTCACAACCTTGGCAGAGGCTCGATGATTTCATCCGAGTTTTTGTTTCGTTTGTGTATGCCACGAAGGATGAAATGGGCTTTGACCCCACTGTAGGGCGTGTCATGTTCCAGAATAGCATGTGCTACGTGTACCAAGTCGATGGCAGGTTCTTTCGGACGATCAAGCCCCTCTTCCGCGGGCGAGCCCTCCGCATCACTGGAAGGATGACGCGGGTTTGGGAGGCTGTTGAGGTTGGTGGAACATCAGAGGAGGAAGTTAGGGAGGAGAATGGAGGCAGGCACTATGTTGTGAAGGATGTGTAGCTGGATAAGGACTCACACACAGAGGGGGATAATCTCAACAAGATATATGTCGCCCTGGACGATGTGGATGTGGGTTACTACAAATGGGGTGCCAACGTCAACACGACCGACGGCGAGAGCCTTAAGAGCATTATTAGTTGTGTCCTCCGCGGCAAGCAATATAATCGATACATCATGGGCATTAAGTGCGACCAGCGGGGCAAGCTTACAAAAGAACGCGCTCACGGAGCTGATCCGGATCCCAAGATATTCGATACAGAGCTGATGCAAGAGCTACTGACTGAGATGGAGAAACGGACAGTCTCAGGTTCTACGCAACTCACAACGAGTTCAAACTACTCAGGGCGGGCAGGAAGCACGCCTTTGCCTGCTGCGCGTCTGTCTTCCCGTGACTACAAAGCCAAGTTCCAATGTCGGCTGGTGTATGAAGATGTTGGCAAGCCACTCGACAAGGCACCCAACCTCAAGTCGTTTTCCAAGGGAATTTACGATGCTTGTATCGGTGTGTCCTGTGGGCTGTTCGATGAATGACGAGTGATGCTTACTGTCTTCTAGCCCTTATATTGATGTTGCTGGCAAAATGGGTGCACCGTGATATTAGTGTGGGGAACATCATCTTGGTGAAAGATGAAGACGGCGAGTGGACCGGAAGGGTCAGTGATCTGGAATATGCGCAGGAGTTTGATAGCACGCCAAGCGGCCATAAGAACCCGAAGACGGTAATTTAGATTTCTTGATGTGCCGCCTTTGTTATCGCTAAGTTTCCGCAGGGTACTCCATTTTTCATGCCCTGGGAAGTTCATTCACGCAATAGGCTGATAAAACCTGCCCCACCCAGCGACAGTTTTTATGATATCCTATCAGCTAGCTCTTCTCATGTGGTATATGGTGCCGAGGAGCAGTGGCCCCCATTCTATCGGTATGACTATGATCTCGAATCCCTGTGGTGGTTCCTCCTGTGGGCCTGCCTATTCTGTGTCTCTTCTGACAGAGAAGACTCAGCACATGACTTTGGATTTCGAATTTTCACTTACACTTCGCAACCAAGTATGGACAGGACTGATGTTATGCAGACTCCAAATAATGTGCAGATTCAACAATTTGTCCCTCCTCAACTTGTTCGCTTTATACATGCCCTACATATCTCATTATATCGCAGCTGTGCCACTGCTCCCAACAATGTCAATGGCTATCTGGAAGGGATTCATCACCAATTCTGGTATGGTTTGAATGAAATGCAGCAGTGTGTCAATGGGATGGGTGACATCAAACTTTGTAATCTCAAGTGAGCAGGTGGCAAGGATGAAGTGGTGGTAAGGATGAAGTATGCAGATGGGGTAAAGTAGCTTTCTTGAATTTTAGAGAATGTAGGAAAATTCACATTAGTATTTTATGGCCTGAATTAGCTAGTCTTTGTCACAAAACTATAATTTGAGCTATTTATAGAGATAAGAAACTGGATCTATGCATAGTTGACTGTTTTATGCTTGATAAATGAAGGTTTTAGGATACCTTGTATTGATTATTGTTAAGTATGGTTCTCACTTCAAGCAAATATTCATAGTTAGTTGCATGGAAGAAGGGTTAGATCAAGTTTGGGAACTTATTTGGAAATAGATGTAGTTTGATTATCTGTGAAAGTGAGTAGTGTTACCTAGGTTATAAATCAAGCTAGGATACTTTTATCCATGGACTTGTGACTGAACTACAAACAACAACCTTGGTCTCAACTTATGTGTTGTGCCAGCTACTTGGTATATAGTCATAATTTCAGATAAAGAATAATTACCAGACTTGAGTACTGTAGAATATCTATATGATCTTAAATACTAAGTTCTGTAATTAAAACTGTAACTAAGGGAATGGTAATATAGAGGTATCATAATACACTTGAACCCTTATATTTTCTTTTTATTTTATCTATTTTCTTTGACTTAATTTCTCTTTTTATTTTATTTTATTTTTAATTTCTTGGACAATGAAGAGGCATATGACTATGGTCACATGATGTATCACATAACATTATATTATAGGCCTAAAACATAAAAGAAGGGGCTGGAAGAATGATGTCAAAATGCATGTCTATAGCATGTTTATCTCATTGTCAAAATTGAAAATAGTAGAATTTATTTTTATTTTATTTCTTTTTTCTTTTTTTATTTTCTTATTTTAAGACTTAGAGTTGGGGTTCAATGTGATGTCACATGTGACTGTCACACATTTGTCATATGTTATAGAAGAATATAGAAGGTTCTAAAACAATAATATCATACTATATATTCTTGAGAGTAGGCTAGATTTAGTATAGCATAGACCATTAGCCTAGTGTATATAAGATAAACACTTTGTAACTGGAACTCCATTGAGTTCTCTTATGTAAACCCTATACAAGATATTACTAGCATAGACTATGTATCTATAGTATAAATAGAATACCAATATATCAAGGACTTCTTGTCAAGTTCTCTTGTAATTCCTATAAAACTCTTTGTGATATAAGACTACTTAGTATGTTATTGACTGTCTTGATCAGTAGTTGCCACAACAAGAAAATAGCTAAGAAGATGTTATAGAAACAGTTTTTAAGAAATAATACAATCTAGAGTCTAGATAACAAATTACTAGGTAATGAAATATAACAGACTAATCTATACATGAGTAAGTACAGATATAAAAGTATACCTAGAACTAGTTAGAGTCTTATCCAAGATTGGGAAGTGAGTGTCTTAAAAGTCTCAGAAGTTGGTCTATAACACTAAGTACTCTATCTAAGATAGTGTTTGTTATAGCAACCACTCATCACTCAAGGACAAATGATCTCACAACTAGCAAAGCTCTCCAATAGGCTATCAAGTAACAAGTGGGGGAATTACAAGAGAACTCGACAAGGAGCCCTCGCTGCATTGCTCCTCTATTTATATAACTTACAGGTAGTCTGTGCTACAACAATGTGTTTACCTCATGTCCATCCACCATGCTTCTACCTCATGTCCTATTACTCATCCACATGTGTTTTCCTTAAGGCCACCATGCTTCCTACATGTGCCCTGATGTCATACCTTTAATCTCCGCTATACATGTGCACACCATGTGTACACCATGAGGAACCCATGTCCCTTGACGTCACTTCTAACCCTAACTCCTACTCTAGACTCTTTCCAATCCTTCTAGACCCTAAGTCCTTCCAGACCGCTCTAGACTCTGTCACATGACTTCTATGTCACGTGCCTATTCCTATCCCTTTGTCCATTGTAGGCTAATAATTACTACTGTCCTAACCCCAACCCTACCTAAAGTCTGTCCACACTCTCGTCTTATAATAGTGTTTATAAAATGGAGACTATTGTTATAATGTACTAGCCAAATATTAAAGACAAGCTTGATATTATATACTTTTAGTGTAACTAGTTCAGTAGCTAGTTTATTCTTAACATAATATCAAGCTTCTAAGCAGTTAGCAGTTTAACTCCTATCAGGAAATACTAACAATAGGTAAGTCTTATAAGTCTTTATGAGGCCTAGTTATACTTCTAGACTAGTCATTATCTAGATTAGCCTCTGATGGACTAGTACATGCTTCTACTTATTCTAATCCCTATTGTTTAGTTTGCTATAGTATATCATAGACCAACTTTTGAGACATCTACTTTCTAATCCCAGATAAGACTCTAATCAATTTTAAGTGTACTTTCACATACTTGTTTATACACAGATCAGTTCTTTATATTTCATCTCCTAGTAACTTGTTATTTAGACTCCAGGTTGTCTTATTTTCTAAAAATTGTTTTCATAATGCTTTTTTAGTCATCCCCTACATTACTATTCCTTTAGCTACAATTTGAACTATAAAACTTAGAATTAAAGACTGAGTAGATACTTTATAGTCTTTCTAGTCTAGTAACCAACTAAGATAATATCTCATCTCTTTTCCTAAGTTCTCTTGACACTTCTATTCTTTATCTGAAATTATAACTATATGATAGATAGTAGTATGACATATAAGCTGAGGCTAAGATTGTCATTCAAAGTTTAGTTACAAGTTCACAGATAAGTATCCTAGCTTGATTTATAACTTGGGTACTCTACCTACTCTTATAGATAACCACATCTATTCCTAGATCAGTTTCCATACTTGATCTGATTTTCTTTCTACATAACTAACTGTAAATATCTGCTTAAAGCAAGAACAGTCCTTAATATAGTAGTAATCTAGTTATTTAGTTAATTATAGTTGTAGATATTAATTGGTCAAGTTTATAAACCATGTACTTAAACTATTCTACTATAATATATATAGTAGTAGTATAACAGTAGAATATCTTATCTAAATATTATTTGGAGTTTCTGAATACTTATAACTTTTCAATGTAAGACTGATTCTCTTACAACTCATAGTACAACCATTTTAAATAAACAGTTGTTAATATGAAGATGTGATGTAGCCAGGAGTATTACTAGAGATAGTGCCAGTTACTTAGTTATGATATCTCCATTAGACTGAATACTTTGTAAAGTAGAGTTTACTAGACTCTTTAGAAATCTCATAAGACTGTCAAGGCTTTGTAACTACAATATGTGATATAACTCTTGGATATAGCTATACATATAACTTTTATATAGGAACTATATGTTAGAGTTTCAAACATTAGTCTTGGTTTATTTTATTTTTCCTTTACTTTCTATTTTTATTTTCTTTATTTGAATGAAGTACTGAAGAGGCTGTAGACACATTTGATAGTTGACTTTATCACAAAGTTGCCATTAGTAGTATATAATAGGTTGTTATAAATGATATACTTTATTACAACAACAGAAGAAAAATCAGTGAAGAGATTAGCAAGGTTGTTTAGAGATAATATGTGAAAGCTGTATAAATTGCTAGAGAGTGTAATATTGGATAGGGTTGTGGTGGAATTAATAAGGGAAGTGAATAAAATAATGGGAATTAAAATAAGATTGACAACAGCATTCTATTCACAAATAGATAGACAAACAAAATAAATGAACCAAGAGTTGGAATAGTACCTGAGATTCTTTGTAAATTATAAATAGAAGAATTGGCCAAAGTGGTTGGCTACAACAGAGTTTGCAGTGAACAACAAAGTTCATATAGCAACAAAAATATCACTATTTATAGTGAATTATAAAAGAGAGTTAAGGAAAGAAGCAGATATCAGAAGGAAAGAAAAAGTAGAGAAAGTCACAGAGTTTGCAGAAAGGATGAAAAATACAAGAGAAAGTAGGAGCAGTATTAAATTAAGTATAAAAGGAAATAGAATAACAACTAGATAAGAAATGAAAGAGTTAGACATAGTTCATTCCTTATTATCTAAGATCCAATAATGAGCTTCTCAAAAGTCCAAATGAGTAAATTGTGTTATTCATATACATAAAATATAAAAGTTAGAACAACTTTCAGCTTTAGCTTATATACTATATCTCTACTAGTTACACTAGTCATATATTTTGGAAAAGGTACTCAGGATGTTGTTAGTAAACAAGTCCACTAAAAGATGGAAGGTTTGTTATCACTAACACTAGAAGTTGGTAATATTTTGAATCAAATTTCAGGATAAGACTTTGCAGTGTAACTACCAGCTTATATACTAAGTGTTATGAGACACTCTGGACATGGACAATTTTTATTTTCTTTTTCTTTTATTTTCTGACTTTATAGGAATTTTGTTTTTCTTTTCTTTTCTTTTTAGGGACGATGAAGAGGCATGTGACATCATAAGCCTAGAACATAGTGGAAAGATCTAGAAGATGATGTCAGGGCACATGTATGCAACATGGTGGCCTTGAGTAGGAAATGAGGCAGACATGAGGTTGTAGCACAGACCAGATGTATTTAGTATATATAGGATGCTAATTTAGCAGAGACTCCTTGTCAAGTTCTCTTGTGAAATCCCCACTAGATATCTACCTTAAGAGATTTGCTTGTTGTGTAATCATTGGACTTTGTGTCTAGTAGTTGCCACAATATTAAGGATATTACTTAAGATAGTTATCTAGGAGTGAAGACTGCTAAGCAAGTTATTCTGGTTCTAGGTGATCCTTAAATATCTGGGATAGAGATCTATAGAGTTGTTAAGAGTCTAACAAGGATCCAAGAGTCTAACAAGGATATCTAAGATAGTATAAAAGATATAATCTATTAAAATTATAAATGTTAGACTTTGTAAGAGGACCACAAACTCTGAAATCTGTTGCAAACTCTATTATAGACATTTATATGCAAACTTTACTAATAAACTTTATATCCAGACTTTCTCAAACAAACACTAACAACAAACTCCAATGTAGATCTTCTCACTCCAGTCTTATCAAACTCTGTGTCTAAACTCTATCATACTTAGACCTGCCACTTCTATACTGAGACTTTGGTACACATTTGTGATATCTCTATTTACTGTTCTTAGCTATACTAGTATCATCATTCCTTGATTACATCAGTATTGTTCCACCAGATTAGAATAAACAGTGTAATATTTAAGATAGTTATTACCTCCAGAAAACCTTATTCTATTCTCTTAGGTTTTTCCTAGAGATAAGTGCCATATTGTACTTTATTGAGAATATATACTTAGATTTTTCCTAGAGCTTGAAGCACAAACTCTACATCGCTTCTTTTCCTCTTACTACCATCTTGCATGGTAGCGCCTATTGGAAACATAGCAAATAAACCAATTTTCCCCAAAGTCTCTTCAACATTTCAAGTACTAACACTAATAACAATTCTACTTTTCCAACTATGTTTTCTAAGACTGGCATAGGGATGGACATTCAAGCAGGTCAAGGACCTGTTCCCAGTTCAGAAGGAAGAGGTAGAAATACTTCTCCTTCTGTTAATCTTTCTAGAGAATCTTCACTGGCATCTTCAGGTCCCTATCACGATAGGATGGACACCAACGCAGACTTTCCACTATCAAGGGAAGTATCCAATCTTGAGCTGTCTTACAAAGCAGAGCAAGAGAAAGCACAACAGGTTGGTATGGCAGCTAACCAGCAGGACAACACAAGGCCTCTGCAAGTTCACAATGAGGCAACCCCAACACATTCCCAACACGAGGAAGATGTCATCAACATCCAGATTCCTTACAATCTGCAGGCACCAACTGAACCCGAACTTTGGAGTGGCTCCTTTCACCCCATTTTTCTTCATGGCTCCATTGAACACTTTGCGTTAGACTCCAAGAGCATCAAAGTAACTCTTGACTTCCTTGCCAAATACATTAGGAACAAACAGGTCAACGGTAACATGGTTAACAATCTTGTGGATTTCAATGGTATGGGTGATACCATATGGAATTTCATCTCCTCGGTATACGATGCTAAATGAGATGCTCTTTACACTGATAACAAAGCTAACACTCTCAGAGGCAAGGTTTTGTTGAAATTTACTCTGAGAACAATTCCACAACACAATGGTAACAAGAATAATATTGCGAAATCAGTCCCAGCCACAATCAACAAGATTCCACCTCCCCCTCCTCTTCCGGCTAAAACCAAGAAGGAAATTAACATCATTTCCAAATATTTCCACCCCAAGAAATTGTCGGTCGAGAACACCACTAAGGGCAGCAATGTCAATTCTGGAAAATCATATGCACAAGCCTCCAAGCCTCCAGTCAACACAGTGAACGTGCTAAAAATCAAAGAAACATTCCCATCTCTTAATGTGCAAAAAATTAACCAGGTTAACAGCATCGTTAACAGTCAAGACAAACCCAGGCCTCGAATTAGGATGACTACTAAAGGTCCATCGAGAAAACAAATAATCATCCCCATGAGCGGGGAAAACGTCTCATCCTTCATGAAGAACTCTTCTCTTCATGTTGCTAACATCAACAGGAATCTGAGAAACACCAAATCTGACGTTCTTGTTGATTATCTTCGATCAGAAAATTCAGGTATAACGGTCATTACTAACAAAGTTGCGCAACAATCAGATATGTCTATTATTAGCAACTATGTCAAAAATTCAAATGATATCAACTTCTTACAAGTGGATGAACCTCGCCTTCCCAAATCCAAATCTTATCTCAAGATCACTGGCATCCCTTTCTTCCCTCACCCTAATTCTCAGGAAAGACTCACATCGAATGACATCAAAGCAATCCTCAAGCAAAACCACATCTTTGATAACATCTCCCTCACATCAAAGCTGAGAGTCATTAAGGTCTCCCCTAAATCCAACATGTCCATTGTCTGAATTGATATCTGGGATGTCCAAAGCAGTAAAAATGCTAAAATGTTAATCAACAGATGCTTCAATGTCGGAAACTTCATCGCTACCATCAGAGGAGCCAATATGAACCCCGGAGTCCCTCAGTGCAAGAATTGTTGGAAGTGGGGCCATGCGACATTCTCCTGCAAGATTCAAGGAGCTAAGTGCATCAAATGTAACGGTCCACACAAATCGGAACACCACAGAGAATTTGGCTGGTGTTGCAAAGCCAACTCCAAGATCAATCCACTGAGGCTGGAAACCGAGAAAGACATGCCATGCTCTCATTCATTCAAGTGTTCGAATTGCCATGGCAATCATCAAGCCGACTCCAACTTGTATCTGTTCTGGAGGCACAGATTTAACAGGGAGTAGCACCAAAAAAAGTATGCTGAGATCCATGTCAATAGATCCAAGTCTTTTCGTTCTGAAGTGAATGACTCCCCTTCTCTATGATTATCAAAAATCTCAAGATTTTTTTGCAAAACGTTCGGAAAAATTCTCTCATCGTCAATACCATCCTCGAATTGTTGACCCACTTTGACATCATTTTAATCCAAGAACCCCCTTGGTCTGAAATACGAAAGATTCCCAGCACTTCAAACTGTGAAGAGGACCCTCTTACAGAATCTGTGCATCACCCCAACTGGATCTTAATTGCCAGAACCCCATCATGCAACAAAGACTCTCTCAGAGTCATTTCTTATATTAACATTCATCTTTCATCTTTTTGTTTTCTTCTTCGCAAAGATATTATTAATCACAGAGACATAATCTCATTTTCTTTTTCAACAATAACATTTGTTACTACATTCTGAACATTTATTCTGACTCTTCACACACAGCTCTAAAGTATCTGAAGAATACTGAGATCAACATCAATAACGTAGTTTTAATGACTGGTGACTTCAACATTAGAGATAGTCTATGGGACCATTCCTTTCCATTTCACTCTTCTTCTAGTGACAATCTAATTGTCATAGCAGACTCTTTTGATCTTGCTCTTTCTTCTCCCACTAACTCTGGCCCAACCAGATACTTGGATATAGCTGGAGAATCAAACTCAGTTATAGATTTCATGTTCCTCCACAACGGATCATTTGAACTCAACCATCACACCATTCTCCTGGAAGCTTGACTATCCTCTGATCATGCTTCCCTAGTCATCAACATTCCTATCACTGAAGAGATAATACAAACGTTGAAACTCACTTTAGCACCAAAAAGTGAGCAAGAATCTGCTTTCATCCAAGATATTATCTCAAACTTCAAGAATCTGAATACGTCCAACATCGTGGATATAGAAGAAATCAAATGTGTAGTCAACCGACTCAGATCAATCATAGATATGGCCTGGACAAAAAATGTGAAAAGGTCAAGAATTTCTAAATATTCTAAACAGTGGTGGTCGGATGATTGCAAAAGATCCCTTGACAATTACAGATCGACTAGAAGTCTCGAGAACTGGAAGAAGTTCAAGAATTCAGTCAGAGATGCCAAATGATCCTTCTTCGAAGACAAAATTCAAGAAGTTGCAAACAAAAGTCAAGGTCTCTGAGAACTGACTAACTAGATCAAGAGTAGAAAACTTCCAGCCATCAAAGCTATCTACCACAACAACCGACCATGCACCACTCTAGATAGTCTTTAGAATGCGCTACACAGCTCTTTCAACACCACACTTAATTGACATGTGGACCTCAACATTCTCAATGAAATTGAGCACAAACCCTCCCAACAATGGAACTCATTTTCTAAAGCCGAGTTCAAATCAGCAATCAGCAAGTGTAATGACTCTTCAGCACCGGGCCCGGACAAGTTATCATGGCGCCATCTAAAAGTCATCGTCGCAAATGATGATTGTCTCAACAACATCATTAATATCGCTAATTCTTGTATCAACCTAGGGTATTGGCCGAATTACTTCAAGGTGTCGTCCACGATTAACATACCCAAGCTGAACAAGAATTCATACAACCAACCGAAAGCGTTCTGACCAATAGTCCTCCTCAATACTCTAGAAAAACTCATAGAGAAAGTAATCATGGAAAAACTTCAATTCACAGTTGCGCACAATGACTTCATCCACCTGTGTCAACTAAGTGGCCTGAAATTCAAGTCCACCACAGATGCTAGTGTCGCTCTCACTCACATAATTTGATCAGGATGATCCAAAGGGAAATCGTCAAGTACTCTTGCCTTTGACATTTCCCAATATTTCCCATCTCTAAATCACAACCTGCTTACTCGTATCCTAGACAAAGCAGGTTTTGACCCTAAGGTCACGTCTTTCTTCGCAAACTACTTAGTGAGTAGAAGAACCAAGTATATGTGGAATGAACTCTCTTCCCCTCATTTCAACGTCAACGTAGGAGTTGGTCAAGGATCGGCTCTCTCCCCCATCCTTTCTTCCTTATACCTTTCTTCGTTTCTCTATATTTTAGAAAACAGGTTAAAAAACCTCAGAATTCCGGTCTCCATTCTTTCTTCTGTCAATGATGGTCTTATTGTCGCTCAGAACAAATCCTTTGATATTTCTAACTCCCATCTTTTTTGTAGTCATAATGTTCTCACTAAATTATTAGACAGTTTCAGACTCGACATTGAACATTTGAAAACTGAGATATTTCATTTTAGCCGATCCCAAGGTGTCTTTAACCCTCCCCCTCTCGACCTCTCCCCGATTGGAGGTCCTACTTTGTGACCCAAGGACTCGTGGAGATACCTGGGATTTATCTTCGATCACAAACTATTGTTTCACAAACACATCAACTTTTACGCCAACAAAGCTATCTCAACAGTCAAGTGTATGAAGCTTTTAGGAAACTCGTCAAGAGGGATCAATCCCATTCAAAAGCGACTACTCTACAGATGTTGCATACTCCCAATAGCGCTTTATGGATTTCAGCTATAGTACTACAACAAGGCACCATTATCATACCATATGAAAATTCTCGACAAAATGCAGAGAAGAGCTGCCATCTGGATTCTGTGAGCCTTCAAAACTTCGCCCTCCGCAGAAATCGAAGCCATTGCTGGAATTATCCCTATAAAGTTCCATCTGCAAAAAATTGCCAAAAGATCGCAAATCTGACCTTTCAAACTTCCAAGTAACCACATCATAAGAAGCCTCATGAATGACTCGCCCCCATTGTCCACCACATCAAACCCACACAAGATAGGTTCTCTAACCAATCGACAAAGAACTCAAACCAAAGGTCACCTCACCGACTCATACAACAAGTCTCTTAGGATCTTTCCATCATTTTCTCCTATTAGCATTGAGTTTTCTCCTGGAAACCATATCATAGACAATTTTCCTGATCAATTTTCTTTCAACTTAGTTAACAGAAAAGAAAAAACAAAAACCAATAACCATGCTCTTGAACTCGACAAAATGGTTCTGCAAATCTCTTCTTCACCTCACACAGTCCTTGTGATTACAGATGCCAGCATCAAGAACGACATTGCGACATCGGTATCACACATTCACTCAATGAATAGTCCCCTCACCAAAACTGTCCATTACGCTTCATTTGTTACAAGCACTGAAGCTGAACTATTTGCCATCAGATGTGGCATCAACCAAGCCTGCTCTAAGGAAAACATCTTGAAGATCATCGTTGTAACAGATTCCATTCATGCCACTAAGAAAATTTTTGACAGCGACTCCCATCTATACTAACTCCACTCCATTGCAATTCTTCACGAGTTGCAAGAATTCTTCAACTCTAATCTCAACAACACTATAGAGTTTTGGGAATGTCCAAGTCGCCTCAAGTGGAGATTTCATTGTGATGTCGACAAAGAGTCAAAGTCTTTCTACTCGACTCCCTTTTACCCTTGCAAGATTTCATGGGATTTTTGCAAGAAAAGCGACAGTGGCGATATCATTAAACAATGGAAAATGATTTTCCAAGCATCAGACAGTAAAGGAAATCATTTCCTAGACCTCTTAAACGATGATTTAAATCCTATTGAACTGTCATACATCAAAGGTGGGCCCTAGCTTCAATCTTTTGGCCACTCTAACTCTCTCTGTGCCCAAGCTACAAGAGCTATTACAAACCATGCGCCTATTGGGGAATATCGTCTCAGGTTTTTACCAAACATGGACTTTTCGTGCCCATGTAACAACTACCCCATCGAATCAAGGAGACATATCCTTCATGAGTGCAAAAGATTTAACAGGTATTGGAACCCAAGAAGAGATATACTGAGTCATTTCGTTATGTTCTTGATCACTAATCCTAATGCCTTCGCATTTATAGACAGTTAATCTATCCATCTAAGTAGATCTTAGTCTTTTTCTTTTCTTTTGTTCTGCTTTGATTAGTTCTTATATCTTGTTTCTTTTCTTTTTCTTTTCTTCTTTTTTCTTTTCCTTTCTAAATTTCCTTTGACTTTGCTTCCTATGTATGTAGTTACGAAAGTAGCTACCACGGTCTGCCTTTGCGCGCCATGTAATAAATTGA
>JAJOHK020001487.1:0-13238 GCA_022457215.2 Leucocoprinus gongylophorus | reverse complement strand
TGTCTTTCATAACAAATTATAGAAGGGAATTAAGGATGAGAACAGATATTAGAAGAAAAGAAAAAATAAAGAAAGTAATAAAGTTTGCAGAAAGAATGAGAAAGGTATAAGAGGAAGCAGTGGCAGCATTGAAGAAGGCATAAGAAGAGATGAAGAGACAAGCAGATAGGAGACAAAAAAAGATGGAAGAATAGAAGAAAGGAGATAAAGAAATACCAAGTACAAAAGACTTAGTATTCAAAGAAAGACTAGTCAAAAAGTTGATAGAGAGATATGTAAGATTTTATATGGTAAAGGAAGTAGTATCAAAGAATACAGTGAAACTAAAGCTACCAGCCTTTATGAGAATTTATCTAGTGGTGAATGTTAGTAGAATTGTGAAGTATAGAGAACTAGTGAAGAGATAAAGAGTAGAGAAACCAAAACTAGTAGAAGTTGATAGAGTAGAAGAATAGAAAGTGGAGAAAAATTTAAATAAAAGAAAAGTGAGAGGAGTTATAAAGTACTTGGTATATTGAAAGTGGTTTACTATAGAAAATAATATATAGAAAAAGAAAGAAAACTTGGAAAATGTAAAAAAGTTAATAGAAGAATTTGAGGGAAGAATAGAAGTAAAAGTTAGATAATAAGAAAGGTTAGACAAAGTATGGAAAGTAAAGTTGAATCTGAATGTAAAGAAATTTAGAAGGAGTAAGTTGTCAGAAAAGTATACTGTAAAGATGTTGTTTAAATAAGATAAGAGAAAATTTGAGAATGAATATTTGAAGAAGTTAGAAAGAAACTTTGAAGAGGAGGTAATGTCAGAGTTACAAACTATGGATTTGCTTTTTATTTTCTCATTTTATTTTTATTTTTTAGTTCATTTTCTATTTTATTTTATTTTATACTTAAGATTAAGGTTTTAGATGACATCACTGTCACTGTCACAACTATTACATAATTATATGATACAGAAAAAATTGTAGAAGATTCTAAAACAAATATTATTATATAATATAGCAACAATATATTAGTCTTCTAAAAAGTATATGTACTTTAGGGCAGTGATGTGTATACAGACCACAATCTGTAGTATATAAGGTAGACTAGTTTGTACTTAGAACTTGATTGAGTTTTTTTGTGTTACTTAATACAAAAGTTGTTTTTTACTCTTATACAAGATTTTAAATTATAATAAGTATAGACTATTAGCTAAGTATATATAAGATAGACACTTTGTACTTAGAACTCTATTGAGTTCTCTTATATTAACCCTAATACAAGGTTCTTTTATTGACTTAACACTTTGAGTTTTTAATTGTAACAATTGGCCTTTTTTAAGCTGAGTTATATAATTGATAAAGTGTTTGCTACAGATTGTCTAATTTGTTATAAAACTGGTTATTGAATTTGATGGCTTTAATAACTGGTAATTTTCACTTTATTACCTAGTTTATAAGATTTCATAGCCTTTTGTTAGTTGAAGTGATTTCTTGAATTCTATTGTTAAAAAATGCCTATTTTAACTGATTTCTTATATGTGATTCAGTTGTATTATTTTTGGACTGTTAGTAAATTTATTCCAAAGTTCTTCAGTAAATTTAGTAATATTTTAAGTCATGTCTTCTAATAATTTGCTATTAAAAATGTTAGAAGTATTAATATTACTTTATGTTTTTAAGCTCTTTTAACAAATTTCTTTTCTTTCTTACTATTCTTAACAATAGTTTGTTTTCTTTCTTAAATATAATGATTATTGAATTCCTCTAACTCAGCATAGAGAAATATAAGATCTATAACTAAGTTTGAGTCTTAAAGATTATCAGCATATCAAGTAGGTACTAGATTAATAGATATGGATAGATCTAGATTAAGACTATCAGTAATCTTATAAAGAATATTAGTATATATTGAATAATATAAATATGATGGATTCTAATTATTATCTCTAATATTAAAGTTATTTGTTATAATCAAGATATTATTTAGGTTAATATTTAGATACTTTAAGATATTCTATTGGTTATCTGAGTAAACATTAAGAAAAAAACAAGATTCATGTTTTAATGATTAAATATTGTTACAACTCAAAAATCTTAGAGTTGATTAATGAATAAAACCTTGTATTAAGATTAACATAAAAGAACTCAATGGAGTTCCCAGTACAAAGTTGTCTTTCTTATATATTCTACTGGATAGCCCATGTTACTACTATATCTAGTCTATCCTAAAGACTATATGTAAACTATAAGATTAACATATATTGAATATATTATATAATATTACTATTCTAGAATGTTCTACCATATTCTATTGTAATTATATGATTGTTACTATAATAGTGTCATGTGATGTGTGACTAGTTTGTGACCATTGTGATTGTGACATCACACTAACCCCTAACTCTAACTAAAAGAAAAAAAAAAGAAAGATAAAATAAAGTCTACCATTTGTAATTCTGACAAATATATTCTTAATGAAAAGTGTAACTTGATTAATTTATTGTTAATATAAGTGATAACTATTGTTTTAAAATCTTCTATATTCTTTTATAATATATGATTATATGACTGTGATAGTTTGTGACAGTCACACTAACCCCTATCTCTAAGTTTAAAATAAGAAAATAAATAAAAATAAAAATGAAAATAAACAAAGTCCATTATTTTTGACTTTGATAATTATAATTAGGATAAATAACTCTTGAATAGTCATTTTCAATGAGTGTGGTTCTTGTAAATATAGTTCAGAAAAGGTAATGAAAGGCTTTTATGAAATCTTTACTGTTTTTAGATGAAGAGCTAGAAATTTGATCAATAATAAACCAAGATAGCTTTGAAATAAAGATAATGCTAAAGTTTTTGTTTTTTCCTAAAATAGTATTTGTAAGTAGTTTGTTTTTTTGAACATTCTGTGAAAAATTTTTGAGAGAATTTAAAATCATTGTTTATCTATATTTATAGATAGGTGAATTAAGTTAGCTTTAATTTCTCAGAACTCTTAGGTTTTCTTTTTATGCTATTATTAGTTAAACCTATGCTTTTAAAATAGATATTTATTATTATTAGCTTAATATTCATATTGACAGTTAACATATTTAAATAAATAAGAGTATGGCTCTCCTTTCTTGGTTTTGAGTCTAAAAGAGTTAGTTTTAAAGTTAGCTTTGTAATACCAAGCCATATACTTATAATATTCAATTTTGTAAAAACTGTTGCACTTTTAATATTTAGTGTTATAAGTACAGCAGATAAATATGGTATACTCTTATTTCCAACAATGTTTACATTGAAGAATATTGGGATTCATATTAGTTCTCTAAATAATTGTAATGTGGTATTCTATATTAAAGTATTTGTTAATTAGACTCATAGCTTTAGTACTATTTTGTGAGTTTTAAATGTTGATTCAAGTAATAGTCATATTAAATTTAGAAGACACATTGATAATGTAAGATCAAGAAGCTAAGACAGTGTTATTAAATAAATGAGATTTCTTGATTACTTCTTTGATTTGATTATATATAATAGAAGAGGTCAAGTTATTTGAATAATACAAAATCTTTAATATCTTAAGATAGAATTTGGATTGAGAAAGATAAGAACTCATGACTTTGTTAGAATTGATATTGTTTAAATCTTTGATATACTTCTCTATAATATTTATATTTGACATAGTAGTTGTTTTGTTGGTAATAATAATAATATCCTTGTTGTCAGATCATATATAGTTAGCTGAAATATCAGACTTGATATTTTTGAGAAGTTTGTTCATGTTAGAAATATATTTGTTAGCCTGTGATATAATAATACTGATATTGTCACTACTTATTAGAATGATGATTTGTTTTCTAGATAGTCCTTTGGTAGTCATGTTAAGCTTGAGTTTACCTTTTAATCTATTCTTGTTGGCAATATTCTATATCTTAATAATTTTACCTGGTGACAATTTGGGAAATATTTTCTTGATTTTAAGAATTTCTCTAATATTTCCTTTAGTTACCTGAGTAAATGAATAGTTTTGAGGTAAAATTTAGACTTGGCTAGAAAGAATTGGAGAAGAAATTCTTGAAATGTTAGCTAGTTTACTATTGTTTATCTATTTGCCATTATTTGTTTTAATCAAAGGGATATTGTTCCTATTAAATTGAGAAAAAATACATTGTTAGAGTGTTTTATTATTGTTTTTGGCTATGAGTTTGTCCTATCTAGATTTATAAATAGCCATAATTAGTTTTCAAGTAGTAAAACCAAATTCTGCCATTTGAAAGATGTTATTATCAGTTCTATTACTTAAAAGTCTTTACTTGATAAAGGTAGTAATTTTCTAAAGAAAACAGGCAATGTTCTTGGCATCAGTACTTTAGAATTCATCTGTTCTAAATAGAGAAACAGAAGCAAAGTTGTTATTTCACAAATGGAAATCAGCTAGTTAATCTGTCTAATATAGAATAATAAATAGTTCTAAATTGAGAATGTTACTATTGTTGATTTGAGAGGCAAATTGACAGAGTTACTTGACACATTTTGTTTAAGAGATATATTGACTTGAGTAGAATATAGCTGTTCTACCATCTTACATTGTTTAGTCTACAATAGATTGTTGGACTTAGCTTCAACTTATTATACATAGTTCATGGACAATACTTAAGAACCAACAGACATATTTCTTTGACTATTGCTATTTAATAATAGGAACTATGTCATAGTATGCTTGAACTCTTATATTTTATTTTGGTTTTTCTTTCTTTTATTTATCTTCTTTAGACAATAAAAAGGTATGTGACTGTAGTTACAAGATGTAATGTCATAAGTTTGGAACACAATAAAAGAAGCTAGAACAATGATGTTAAGGATATGGCTACAATATGTAGTGTAGAAATACATTGAGAACTCCTTGTTGAGTTTTCTTATGATCTCCATAAAACTCTCGCCTTGTAAGACTACTTAGTATGTTATTAACTGTCTTGATTAGTAATTGCTACAATAGTAGAACTTGACTACTCTTAGGGACATTACATTATATAGTCTTCTTTCTTTTATATTCTTAGTGTGCAACCAGCATAGTTAATTACCACAAACTTCATATAGTCAGACTTTAGGCTTAAAGAGTAAGTAAGAGCCACTAAAAGATTGTTATAGATAGTGTTAACTAGGTATAGGTTAACACCTAGACATACTTATTGTTTAATTGGACAGTGTTCTAATAGCATACTTGTTGTTTTCAAGTAGTAGTATTGTGCTAAAAGTCCATTGTAATCTTTCCACATAGAAGAATGATATTATTCAGTAAGGAAATGTCTAGCTTAGAGATTTCTTTTTTTAGAGATATTAGTGTAACAGTTTGATTAGGGCAGTAGTTAGTAGGGCAGTAAACAGGTAGTCAGTAGACAGTGTAAAGTTAGGTAAGGAGAATACTAACTAGCACTTATAAAGAAACTTTTTAGGAGATATCTTTTTTGGTTGTCAGATATTATAACAATAAACCAGAAATTTTTAATCAAGTAAATGTAAAGGAATTAATTGAAGATATAGAAGAAGAAAAAGTGATAAGGTTATTAAAGCAGGTGGTGGAGAATAATTAAAAAATATAAGAATTACAAAAAACAATTAATGTGTAACGACCTTAAGCTTGAGCTCAGGTTGCACTTAGGCAAAGACTTGAGAAAGTATAAGGGGTGAATTGAAGTGGTAAAGCGTAAGGATACAGGAATGTATTCTACGCTACTTATACGAGTCCATTGTCCAACCATGAGGCATACATGAGGAGTAAAACATGAGGAAACTACAAGGATAAAGCAAGGTAGCCACACCTACTGCATGAGACGCTGACTGAGACTACATGTGGCGCAGCCGATCATGTCATCATACCCTTTACCCATGTCCATGCTGTTTCCTAGAGGCATCGATCGTAACAATACCCCCATTTCAGGATTCATGTCCTCATGAATCAAACCAAAACTTCCAGTTCTCCTACCACATGCATAGCCACTATCTTTTTGCTAGGGCCTATAATTACTTGATCCTTGTTGTCGATGGCTATGAAGTATGGTTCGTGTGGTGGACCTCCTTGATACATTGGTATTTGACACCCGTTTCTTGATGTATCGGTGTTCCTTTTCCTGTCCACAAACACCATTGCTACTTCTTTCCAAAACTCTGGATCTTGTTCTCCTCTAGATTTGAGGGCTTGGTAGTATAGTGGTGGTCAAAATATTCTGGTCTGTGTTGGAGTCTTCATGAATTTTATATACTTGGCAAGGTTTTCGACTTCATCAGATATGAAGCTGCTTGATGAGGTCGACGTGGTGGATGAGGCAACCTCGTATGGCCGTACTAGTATAATTTCTTCGTTTTCAATCGTCCCCCTTTCCTTTTGTTCGTCCTCCATATATATTTCTTGAATCTCCTTGATGTTATTGTTCACATATTTGTTGCCCTTTTCTTTGTATCGATCAAGTTCATCTGCCAACCTTCTTTGAATTTGAAATGCCCTGTCGTCTATGTCACTTTGAATTAGATAGCATAGATCTTCTGCTATCTGGGTGATATCCGTCGCATTCATGGTTCGGTTATTGATACTGGTCGTCAGAATAACTCCTTCCATTTCCGCAACTGTTGTGCCTGCTTCTTCTGCTAATTTCTTCATGTCCTTCACTGCTCTTTGAACGTCGATCATTGCCTCAATTCCTTTTAACGTTTTGTGGTATAGTCTTTCCCAGTCTTCTCTTTCTCTCTTCATTACTTGGGCTTGGTCCATATTGTTAAGTCTCCTTGAGATGTAGGGGTTGGAGGAAGTGGGTGCTGTAGCAAAAGTGTTGTTGTTGTTGTTGGGGAAAGACATTTGTTGGAAGAGTGTTGCTTTTAAGAATTCGAGTGATTTCTTGGGCTATCGAAATGGGATTTTACCCCCCCTCTTTATAGGTTTTGACTCAAATACCTTGTCCAATAGTCTTCAACTGCCTGTTTTGCATGTGGCAACCCCGTTTCTGCTATCCACTGATCGTGTTCGTCCCCATATCCTTTCCAGTGCACCAAGTATTGTGTTTTCCGTCCTCGTTTCCTGTGCTTCCGTACTTCTTCTACTTCGTATTCTTCCTCCTCATTGATAATTGTTGGTGATGGTGCTGGTTCCTTGTGTTGTCCTTTGAACTTCGGCTCCACACATCGTGTCAAAAGATCCTCGTTGAAGACATTATGAATCATCCAGCCTTCTGGAAGTTCCAGTTGAAATGCTCCTGAACCAATGTCCTTTGAGATTCTAAAAGGCCTGTATCTTTTATTGTCTAGCTTCTTTGAGGGTCGGTTTGACTGGATATTTTTGTTTTCCAGCCACACATGATCGCCAACCTTCAGGCCTTGAGAGTTCCTTCTCTTTTTGTCAAACTGCCATTTCATGTTTTCCTGGGCTTCTTTCATTGCTTGTGCCGCATGTTTCCAACTTTCCTGTAACTTCTTTGTGAATTCCTCTACTCATGGCAACTCCGTTTGTACCATGAGGTCCCCTTTTTAAGGGTGTCTTCCAAAATTCAGTTCGAATGGCGTTTTCCCCGTTGCCGCATGTTTCTTGTCATTGTAAGCAAATTCTGCTGCAGCTAATCATTCTGTCCAGTCATCCTGTTGATAGTTGATGTAGTGTTGTAAGAACGTTCCTATTTCCTGGTTGATTCTTTCTGTCTGCCATCAGTCTGAGGGTGATATGCTGTAGACAGTTTCCTCTTGGTTCCCAGTACTTTTGTAAGATCCTCCATGAACTTTGATGCAAATTGTGGGCCACAGTCGCTAAGGATCGTCTTGGGTATTCCATGTATTTTCCATATTTTGTCTCTGTAAATCTTGGCCACTCCTTCTGATGATAAATTTGTTGTCGTCACCTTTAGTCTAATTATTTTTGTGAAATGATCCACAATTACTAGTATGGCATCCATTTCATTCAATCTTGGCAATGGGCCTATCATGTTGATACTGATGTCTTGCCATGGTCCTTCTGGAATTTCCAATGGATGGAGTTCACCCACTCTTTTCTGATGTTGCACCTTGTTCTGTTGACACTTGATGCATCCTTGAACATATTTCCTGACGTCTTCTTTGAGTTCTGGCCACCAATATGCTCTCTTGATCAGTTCTTGCATCCTATGTTGTCCTGGATGTCTGACGTCTGCTGGATCGTGATGCTCTCACAGAATTTCTTCTTTGATGTTCCTGTTGTTGGGTACATATATTCTCCCATCCATATACGCCACTTCATTCTCCTCCCATGCTGATCCATCATTCTTTTGCAATGCTTGCAAGACTTCCTTTTCTCTGGTTCCGTTTTTCATAATCCTTTTGATTATATCCGTTTCTTCCACCATCTTCCTATTGTCAAATACCTGGATTTCACCTACAATTTTTCTTGACCACATTTCGTCCTTTAATAGTTGAACGTCTTTATTATCCTCTTTTGTGTTGACCTGATCTTTCCTTGATAGAATATCTGCTTTCATATTTATTTTTCCTGGAATATGTCGTAGGATAAAGTCATAGTCTTGCAGTTTCAGGTACCATCTGGCCTGTCGTCCGTTCAACTTGTGGGGTTCCCTAAAGTACTTCAGATTCTTGTGATCCGTCCATATCTCGAATGTTTCTGCTGCGTCTAGCAAATATTGTCGCCATTTTGCCAAGGTCTCTACAATTGCCAATAGTTCCTTGTCATAAATTTCGTAATTCCGTTCTGCTGGTTGCATTGTTCTTGATAAGAATGCAATGGGTTTCTATTTCCCTTCTTGTTCTTGGGAAAGTACTCCTCCAATTGCATGTCCTGATGTGTCCGTCTCCACTCTGAATTTTCCTTTTCTCTTGGGTAAAGCTAGTACTGGTTGACTTGTAATCTTCTCCTTGAGTTCTTCAAAGGCTTCCTGATGTTCCTTTTCCCATTTCCATTCCTTTTTTCCTTTCAGTTCATTTAGGGGTCTTGCAGTATGACTGAAGTTGTGAATGAACCATCGGTAGAAATTGGCAAATCCAAGGAAACTTTCGACGTCCTTGATCTTCATCAGCGTTCTCCATTCTTTTACTGCCTTTATTTTCTCCTGTTCCATTTTGACTTGTCCTTTCCCAACTACCACTCCTAGGATAGGGATTTCCTCCATGTTGAAGTCACATTTCAATCGTTTAAAGCACAAATTGTGCCTTTCCGCTATTTTTAGGAATCGTATCGTCCGTTCTTCCAACTCTTTCATTGTCCTTGCTGGAATAACAAAATTGTCCATATAATTGGCCAACACTCCTTCGTGAAGTAGTTCTTGGAAAATGCTGTTCATCATTCTTTGGAATGTTCCCGGTGAATTGCATAATCCAAAATACATCACTTGGGGTTCGAATAGTCCTTTGTTCGTGAGGAAAGCCGCTTTCCATTCATTGCCTTCTTTGATTTGTATGTTGTTATATCCCCAAATCAAATCCAACTTGTTGAAATATCTGGCTTCTTTGAGTTTGTCAATGACTTCTCCAATTAATGGTAGTGGCGTTTTATCCTTTATCATGACTTGATTCAACTTTCTGTAATCTTGAACCAATCGTAGTGAACCGTCCTTTTTTAGGATGTAAAAGCAGGGTGCTGCATATCGTGACTTGGATTCCACTGCCTTGAGTTGTTCATCAAGCCATTGATTTAAGGCTTCCTCCTCTTTAATTGTCATTGCGTAGGCCTTTGCATTTAATTCTCTTGGAGCTTCTTCCGTTAAGTTGATTTCATGATCCCATTCTCTACGCTCTGGTAGTTTTTCGAACTTCTTCTTGTTGAACAAATGGGTAAAAGGTCGAATATATTCTGGTAGATCCTCTGGATTTGTTTTGTCCGGTTCTTTGCCTATTTCGCCGTTGTCCTGTTCCATTTTATCCGTTACCATTTCTTTTGTCCTTCTGGCATTGAACTGTATGTCCTTGTGCGTCATGGTGCAATTGCCTGGGCATCTTGTGAACTTGATAGTGCCATTTTTCCAATTGACTTCTGGATTGTGTTTGACCAGCCAATCGTGTCCCAAAAACATGTCCGTTCCAGCTAAATCCATTACCGTAGCTTCCAGTGTTTCTTTGTGTCCGTTGATTTCTACTTCTAGAGGTGCCACCTTGGTCACCTCTCCATTCTTGGTTCTATCTGCATTGAATACTTCGAAAGAGAAGTTAATTGCTTTCATCTGTATTTTCTTCTCCTTGACCAGTTGTTTGTCAATTCCTGTATGCGTGCATCTGGAATCCACTAGTGCCTTGACTTTTAGATTTTTTCCGTTCTTTGTTTTGACTTGTGCTTGCACGTTCAATTTCCTTTTTCCTTTGCTAGCTCTGCGATTTGGAATAATATATTTGTTTTGGGAATTTACATGGGAGATCTCTTGTACCGTGCCTACTCGAGATCTTTGCTAAAACCCTTCTCTTCTTCCTTGTTGTCTTCGTCGTCCAATTCCTCCTGAACCTTCCTCTTCTTCATTATCTGCTTTCCTTTGCAGTCTTTGGCAATATGCCCTTTCTTGTTGCATTTAAAACACGTTCTTGTATCTCGTTCCTTCTTTTCCGATTGGCATTCCTTTGCCATGTGTCCATATTTATTGCAATTGAAGCACTTAAACTTCCCATCCTTGAAATTGTCGTTGGACTTTCCAATGTCCATAGGTTGTCCTCCACCACCATAGGTGGTTCCTGTCCCTGTCTTGTAGTCGTGTCTTCCCTCTGTGGACTCATATCCTTGCCCCACTGATGTAATTGCCACTTTCCACTCCTTGAGTGTCTCTGGCATCGCTATGGGTGGGTATCCCAATATCGTTTTGATTATGTCTTGTCGTACGTTCTTCTTCAATAGGAATATGGCATGGAGTTCATCCATGTCTGCCTTCGTGGCCAGTGCTTTGAATTCTATCATGAAATCTGCTGTGTTCTCCTTGCCTTGCTTGAAGGTCTCAATTTTCCACTCAGCATCTGCTGCCTTGAACTTGTTGCTGAATGTCGTCTTGAATTCTTTTACAAATTCGTTCCAATCCTGGGTATCGTTGTCTTTGTCAAACTCATCGAGTTTCTTCTGTGCATATATTCCCACTACACCTCCTCTGAGGCAAGCTAGGATTGCTGTGATCCTGTCATCCATTCCGGTGACTCTGTTACTCTTGAGGAACAGTCTGATTCCTCTCCACTAGTCTTCAAACTTCGACTGGTCTCCATCGAACCATCCTGGGTCCAGTACCATACTCTTAGGCAATCCTGCCTGTGCGTTCCTGCTGACTGCTGCAGCTGCTGTTGCTGGTGCTACTGACATTTCGGTATCTGCTCGTTTGTATTCTTCTGTTGAGGTTTCTTCGTTGATCTGTAAAGATCCCAGTCATTCTGACAATACCTCTATATCGTTGGCTCTTCTTGAACCCGTCTTGTTTTCCCGTAGTTTGTACTACACGTGTTTTGTTCCTCAACAGATAACGCTGTCTCGTTACACCTCTCTTGCAAGGTGAGCTCGTCGACGCTTTACCAAATGTAACAACCTTAAGCTTGAGCTCAGGTTGCACTTAGGCAAAGACTTGAGAAAGTATAAGGGGTGAATTGAAGTGGTAAAGCGTAAGGATACAGGAATGTATTCTATGCTACTTATATGAGTCCATTGTCCAACCATGAGGCATACATGAGGAGTAAAACATGAGGAAACTACAAGGATAAAGCAAGGTAGCCACACCTACTGCATGAGGCACTGACTGAGACTACATGTGGCGCAGCCGATCATTATACCCTTTACCCATGTCCATGCTGTTTCCTAGAGGCATCGATTGTAACAGTGGGTTAGTGATTAGAAGAAGATGTATGAA
This sequence comes from Leucocoprinus gongylophorus, assembly GCA_022457215.2. Lineage (NCBI taxonomy): Eukaryota > Fungi > Basidiomycota > Agaricomycetes > Agaricales > Agaricaceae > Leucocoprinus > Leucocoprinus gongylophorus. The sequence goes on along the minus strand of JAJOHK020001487.1, from coordinate 1,435 downwards.
GGTATATAGTATTATAGTAGGAGCAAGTAGGATCCAATGGTGTTGTAGCAAAGTAGCAGTGGAGGACTTGAGAGACAAGAGGTTCATGGTGTTGATAATAGGCTTTAGCAGTGTTGTAAACTTAATATTTGGCAAGATAGTAAGTTTTTTTACAATATACTTTTAAATTTAGTATTCTAGATATTTTCATTGTTTCTGGCTGTTTTTTTATTACTATAGCACAACTATCTTATGATTATGTTAGTAGTATTCTAATAAATTATAGAATAACTGTTACCTTCAGAAAATCTTACTCTGTTCTCTTAAATTCTTTTTAAAGCTTTGAAGTTTCTTCTATATTTCTATCCAGTCATTCTAACAGTATAGAAAATCTATTGTCCTTAAATACCAAGTACTTAGTTGTCAGAATTGAAAACGATGGACTTGGTTTCTATTTTATTTTCTTTTATTTTTCTTTTATTTTCTCTTATTTTTTATGGTTGAGTAGAAGATGAAGAAGACAAAGTGTGACACCATCACATGTCACATGACATGGTTACAGAAGTCACATACTCATATAATGCGAGAGAACAAAGTAGAAGGTTCTGGATAGATGACATTATAACAACATATAGTACACATGTTAGCCTTAAGGCAAACACATGGTCTTTAGGGTAGGCTAGAGAAGTAGTAGCATGGGCCATTGTAGTTTAGTATATAAGGTAGATATTTCTGTATGGAGTTCTCTATTGAGTTCTCTTGTGTTACTCAATACAAGAGTATGTCTTTCACTTAACACTGAGCTTAAGTCATAACATTAGTAACTAGAATGATAATTGAGCAAAGTAAAATTATAGTACTATAGAGACTGATTCCTAGTAATATAATAATGAAAAGTCTGTACCGGATGATGAAATGTAGGCATGTGATCTATAACAGAAGCATTCTCAAAAGTAGATAAGTTATCTGGATGAAAGATAGAAAACCCTAATAGTCTATGACATATATTCAACAAGTACACACTAAATTAACATTTGATAGCTGATTAATACTTCAAAAAAATGATTTCAGTAGGGTATTATATTTATCATATAAATTCCTGGATAAGAGGTCCTGGACCTACTGCCTCCCCTGACTACTGGTAGGCAGCATAGCATGTTGCCAATAAGTCTGCTTTCCAAGAAATATTACTATAGATTTTAGGAAAGACTCCGTGAACACTGAAGTCTCGGCATCTTCAGTCAGTTTTTACCTATTGATCGCGTACTCATATACACTACTCAACGTTGAAGCTGCCTCTTTGACATTTGTTGACATCCTTCGGTCCGGAGAGTCACTATGAGGATAGATCTGAACAAGCACTGACTGGCATAGACGGCATACGGCATACTCGATGGGCTGAGAGCTTCAAGGGGCTCGATTCGACGCAAAAAATGCAGATGCCAAGAGATAAAGG